>CBVK0103032260.1:0-11904 GCA_900067695.1 Picea abies | reverse complement strand
TTGCCTCTATTGCATCCCACACTCAATTCCCCTACTAGGTTAAGTGTTATAATCAACATCAATGGGTTTTCACTAGGTACCATACATGAACATGGGGATGTGTCTGAGAGTTTTCTCGTGACATTTTTGTTAGAATATACATATATAATGTTTTTACCAAGTACTATTCATGAATGTGGGGAGGTTCATGGGAGTTTCCCATGAGGTTTTTGTTGGAATATACATACATAGATACATACATACATGCTCATTAAAACATTCCTTAGGGAAACCCTTTAGATGCTCCCTCACATTCCATGGATGTAACCCAAGGTAAATGTCATTAGAAGACAACAGGTAGTCCTAACCCTGGGGGACCTGAATGGACTTGACCTTGTGACCTCCTTAGCTATTATGGATTCAACATGGAAACTACAATCACTTGAGATATCCCTTGGTAATATATATATATATATATATATAATATATATATATATATATATATATATATATATATATATATATGGAAAACTTTTTGAGGAGGTCATAGGTTCCAAATTGATCCAATCCCTTTAGTTTACAAACTCTTCTTATGGCTAAATATTGACATTGTCAACCATCTAGATATTTTGAGAAAAAGGAGGTGACCTTGCAAAGTGTTCTTTATATTTCGAAGAATTTGATGTGATTTCTCTAGTTCTAGTATAGCTAAGTTCCACTAGCTTACTAGCTACTATTGTGGCTAGTAGTTGAATCACCTTTGTCTTGACTAAATAGGGATCTTGCAAGGTTTTCCTTGAAAAAAACATTTATATGTCTACAATGACTATCCCAATTGGTAGAGTGAGGTACTATTATGGCCTCCACCAAGATTAAAATATTTCCAAGAACTCATTGTAAATATTTTGGGCTTTCTCCTCCCCAATGTGGGGAAAGTAGGGATGTTTTTGTGTCTGTGTAATCTCTTTGTGCTAGCTCAAGTGGTTGAGTGACTTGAGCTTTATGTATGATGTCTTAGGGTCGAATCCCCCAAGATGGCTACCTTTATTGTATGTCTATCTTGATGCCCCTATTAGGTCAAGTGAAATAATGAGGGTCAATGAGTTTACATTAGGTACCATCCATGAAATGTGAGTTCCTAAGGGTTTCTTTCACGCCCTCACAACCAAAACTCGAGGCGAAAATGACTTGGGCATGCCCAAGTCACCTGGTGGCTTGAGGAGTCGTGTGATACTGAAAATTTTCCAACTTGGTGGTGAGACCAACCCAATCATACTCAGTTCAGAATGCGCCTTAACACTTAGAATATTTATCAAGTTCATTTATGAAAAACATTCAACACTTATAACAATTTCACAAACAATACACACAATATACACAGTCAACTATTGTGTAAACGAGTGTTCCAACCATCCTAACACCCAAGTATTGTTACAACATACAATATCTTACAAGAGAGAGTACACCGAACCAACTAGTTCACAAGAGTGCATGGCTTAGAAAGTACATACACCTTAATTTTTCATCGCATACACATGCTGTGATACAATTCAACCTATGATTGTGACTCTTGTCGCACCTTTTCCCAAATCTCATTCATTTTCTAGGTTCACATGTCTCTACTCTGCACTTGTGGTCATCCGTTCCCTTCACCAAGTCATTAGTCTCTATGTACAAAATTCCCCAACATTATGTCGAACTCCACCACAAATTCCCCCTAGCCAACACTATCGAACACATCAACAACCCATGTACTTCCTGTCACATAGATTAACCTAAATATGCCTTCATGCAAACTTACGTTTTCCTAGCCTCAAACTTTTATGTGCCAAGACAAGTTTCATAGAACAATCATGTTGAGCACTCACCTTTCCAGATGGTCGCACCACATAATACTCCCCAACTCATCCTTCCTCAAACCCAACACTTATTCAAAATTGGCCTTCACCCAGACTTCGATTTTCTCCTTGTTCTAGATGCGTCATTGATCGCCCAAGCAACAAAACCAAATTCAAGTGACTTCATGACTCTATGCCATACTCCTTGTTCAAATTCCTTGAAGACTCACCTATGCAGCCTTTATATATGCATTGTCTCACATAACTAAATTGTTGCATCTCTTAGTGAATCGACACGTCTGTTCCATGTTCATAGCCTTCTACAAAGTTGGCCATACCTCAATGTGGGCACGCTTAGTAAAATCACCCAGTCGACTCACCGAGCACCCCATTCTTTCATCTAGATGACCCACCAAACATTTGATTGGTTCCCCCATCTGTCCAACTGACCCTTCACTTGGGTGCATGCATCACTTATTCGAGTCAGGCCGACTTGTATAAGCGTGCCCTCCCTTTCCTTAGCCAACTTTTTCTTCTGGTGATGTGCCCAAGTGATTCCCATAACCTTCATCAAATTGATGAATCAACTAACTTGTGTCACAATAATTTGTGCCATACACTAGCGTCTATGTCACATCTCGGTCGAGTCGCTCCTTGGCATGTTTCACACCCAAGGTGACCCTGACTCACCTAATATATGAAGACATCACATCTCCATTTGTTTCAAGCATCCTCTTACCTGATTATCCATTTTTTTTTTCATGGTGAGAGGGTGTGCACTTGGTATTTGCGCTCAAGGAATTACATCCCCCACACTCCAATTTGTTTCCCTCCTAACAATCCTCAACACCTTAATGTTATGTGGTCACTAATGTCAACTATCGCTTTGTCCATATCTTACATGATCTCTTCCCCAAGTCAATTGACCACTCCACCTATAGAACAAATGTCATCCACCCAACTTGTTGCATTGATCCAAGCACCAAAATATAAAACTACTTAAGTTTTGAACCATGTTGACTTATCCATTTCTCCCTTACTTCAACAATTCTTCCATGTCTCCACACATGTCGACCCACAAGTTATACACTAGTAGGGTGATCAATCCAACCATTGCATGTAGCGCTCAATATGCACTTCACCATGTCAAACATATTCTTTTCATCCCCCACTTTGTCTCCCTTCCCAATCCTCTAGCACAAGGCAAATTTCATCTCCTTCACCCAAATATGTCAACTCTTCAACCTAGCTTCACAAGTGATGCCAAGCTTCCCAACTACTATTCACCCTCCACTGAGCTGATTGTTGTCCCTTGAAACCCAACAATTGTTGTCTTTGCCCTTCCACTACAACATTTTTCCACTAAAGCACCTTCGATTGCATTGCACACTTCCTTGGCAGCACGCCCAAATCTAGTTTTCTCAATATACCAAGTACTCTAAGAAGCCACCACCAAGGCTCAAGGAGAACGATGTGTTTGACTTGTGCTCTGTGCACAAGTACATAAGGACCAACTGGAATTCATTCAATGAGTATCCCAACTCTTAAATTCATTTCACATCAAGATCAAATTCATAGATCCCCATTGCTTTTCTACAAAAAATTACGATCGTTGTAGGTTATCGATCGTCTCTTCCCACTCCCTCCACATCCTCCAAGTCTGGTTGAGCGAGTTCCTTCATGCCCTCCTTCATCTCAATACTTAGATATTTTGGTGCAAGTGATTAATCTAAACAATCCTCCTCAAATTCATCGCAAATCTGTTGGAAACATGGTGACTCAGGTTGTGTCTCCTATGTGATGACTTCTGCAAGTGTTGTGATGGTTGAATTCAACTCATCCTTGTGAGCTTTCTTATGTCCGTGTAGGCTCCACAAACGATCTTCCTTCTCCAATACATACTTTTATGATATCTTTAATGTCATAAAACTTCATTTACTTCATTCTTATCGACTCATGATATTCAAAGAAACCATGGTTGAAGTCACCTTTTTCTGCTATACCATGTCACAAGGTCTGTTAGCACTCTCACAAACTTCCTCAATAAACCTGATCGTAGAAATTATATTCTTCCATACAAGCTTGCTCCTTGTATTCATGGGAACACTTAGTGTTTTGGCTTCATCCAAGATCACCAAGCAACCTTCATGTGGCATAGTAAATGCCTTGGCGTACTTGGAAAAAAACTACCCAAATATCATTGGATGATCATCCAATGGAGCCACAGTCAAATCCCAACTTCCAAAATAACTCCCAACTCTCAATGGCATGGAATGAAATTATCTGTCACCAACTTCACCACTGAGTTAACCACCTTTAATGTGGCCATACTTATCTTAGCATTACAATGGAGCGATGTATAAATATGTTCAATTATGAAACTGTGGGTAATGGTAGTGTCAACAAAATATGCCACCTTCACCCCACTCACTATCGCATCCATAACACAAAGTTTGGCTCCTGCATCTTGTGAACACTATCCATGGTCCCTTTCCTTGAACTCATCTAGACACATTGTCAACTCTTCTAACCCTTCCACCATTGCCTTTCATTAGCACATGAATTGTACTGGGGGTCATTTCCACCTTGTTTTATTTTGGTTTTAGTTTAGTTTCCTTTTGGGGGTCATTTCCACCTTGTTTTATTTTGGTTTTAGTTTAGTTTCCTTTTTAAGACAATTCCCAAATAATTCATGTCTATACAAGAAGAAAAATCATTTGTGTTCTTGGTTTTTGTTAATTCTATGTCAATTCCTAGTGTTAGTAGGGTTATTTGAGTCATTCTTAAAAGATTTTTCACATTATCTAAAGGTTATGAGTGAGTTTAGTCTTGTATATAGTTTTTTGAGTCGAATAAATGTTATAATATTAGGTTTTCAAAGGTCTAAAGGTCACTTCATGTCATGTAAATAGGGTCTCCTACACATTCAAATAATTTTGTGCCACTAAATGTGTCATCATAACCTCGTTGCAAAAGTTCTGATTTTTTGTAGCGTTGTACTGCATTTGTCAAATCACTACCAAAATGCCTTTTCCCCACAATGGATTGTAATCATTAGTTTGAGCATTGGATTCAGTGTCATTTTTTTGTTAAGAGTCACATGGTTATAACTAATAATGAGTCATGATATTTTTGGTTCTATTGTATATGTTTTGTAATTCTCAAACAAAACACTGTAAGATTTCCAAGCGCTGCAAAATTCCGCTACCAAATCTTTGTACATTGCAAAATTGTTCGCTGCCAATGTTTTATTCAATTTCTTAATCTCTCCATCAATAGCCATGGAACTTTAAAAGTAGAAGAAGAAGAGTAACAAAGTGGGTGAGATAGTCATACTTGAACCCCAGGGTTTGCAATTGTTAGACTTAAATCCATCCTTCAGAGAAACATTCTAGAGAGCTGGATGTATGAATTACCGTGAGAGATTGCAAGGAAATCACATGGAGCTAACCAAAGAACTTGCTTTAAACTTTGATGGAGTGAAAAAAAAGATCATACCACAAGAGTTTCAGGTTTCAAAAGATACTATAGCAACAACTACTGGGATACTTGTGCAAGGGGAGAAATGGTTCAAAGGGATGGTTGTAGATTCTACCTATTACAATGATTATTTTAATCCAGAGCATCAAAATGAGAAGCTCTCAGCAGGGGTACCAAGAAAATATATGTTGGATCATTTTAACAAGTTGTTGCATGTAATTCAATGCTTCTTTACCTATGAGGTACGCTTCAACATGGTTTACCAATACCAACTTAGGCTTCTTATACATTTCACTGGTAAGCAAGCCCTCAATTTTCCTTTTTATATTTATAGAAGCTTGGGAAATACGTCAAACAAAGTTCAAGAAAGGTCTAAATGCGTTGAATAGATTATTTTTCACTCTGGCCTCATCAAACTGTTAGTTCTAGAATAACTCAGAAAGACAAATGGAGATTGGGTTACCTTCTTGTCTTCAACAGGGTTTAGTGCAAACATCAATAATACTCCACAGGAAAAAAGGAAAACCCCTTCTTCAAGTGAGAAGATAGCTTAGACAACTTCTATCAAATCAAAAAGAAAAAGGGGAAAGGGCAAAGAATCACTGGATCAGAGAATGAAAATAGTTGAGGATGTTGTAGAGCCTTCTGACAGAGAGAAAAGTAAGATGAAAGGAAAGAATATGGTGTTCACTCCTCCAGTATCAGAGATGGTGAAAACTAGAAGACCCATGACTAGGTCAGCAACAAAATAGTTTGTTCTTGTGGACGAAGGTGAAACAAAGGTACTTGCTCATCATGTAGCTGAAAGGAGTATTGAAGATCAACCACAATCAGAAGAAAGTGATTTGAGAGTCAAGAGACTCATGAACCAACTAAAGGAAGCACAAACTATAATTGTGAAGTTAAGAGAGGAGAATAGATAGATGAAGACCAAAATATCAGATCACTTGGATGTATGTGAGAAGGCTATAAAGAAGAGAAGATACATGGTTAGAAGGTATCTACCCCTACACAAGAAAGTCAATAATGTCTATAGAAAGAAAAGGGTTTTACAAGAAGAGAACAAGTCACTGAAAGAAAAGTTGCATCAAATAGGTGAAGAAACTAGCAAGAAGAACCTAGATTTGTTAGTATAAGTAGAAGTCAACTTATTCAAAGATTCATTCAAAGAAGGTCTAATTTTTTAGGACTGCTCAAGTCTTGGGATTGATATGATGAGGTGAAACCCTAACGAATTATTTTTGTCTTAAATTTTTTTTATGATCCATTTATAATTATGGTTGATAGTCAGGTTCAAGGAAAATTTTAGGTTAAAGGATAAATAAATCCATTATATAGGTTTCACACAACAAAATCAAGCTTCAAAATTCAAAAAAGTCAAAAACAAAGATTTTGCAGCGAGTTTTTACCAGAACACTATGAAAGTGTTGGAAATAGAGATTTCACCGCAAATATCCACAGGTTTGCTGCAAAACTATACAATCAACTTGGATTGGTGTTCATTTAGTTTCCATCTACGACAAACCTCCTTCAAAGATTCAGGTGGATTAGAGGGACATGTGTTCCATCATTAGATCTTGTAGCATGATGTATTTTATATCCATTAGTTATCTTAGACAAGATCCTAGAAATTATGAGTTAGTGATGTTTTATGTTGTAACTTTTTGCAACAAACTCCTAGGATGAATGGAATCCTATGTAATTGATTGATATCAAATTCCTAAGAGGTAGAGTTAAGGATAGGCTATATATTCAAGAATGTTCAATGATAGAGGGGTTTGAGTGATAAATTGAGGCTAGTACTATTGCCTTCATTTTGAAGTTTCACACTCTGTGTATTTGGATTTGAGGATTCTAATGCAATTGAAAATCAACTTGTGTTATTTTCCATATGTTCTTTATCTTCTACCTTAATGGAATGTTGTTCATGAATAATTCATCTACAATTTATTTTACAGGAATGTGCAGTAAAAGATTTGTTGCATATTGTTGTGAAGTTTCTCCATTTAAGTATTCTGTATTTATGAATTAGGAAGCTCCTAGTTTATGGAAGTTCTTCAATAAGTTAGTCAATTGAGTTGGAAGTGATATTGTCTAGTTTATTTCAATGTTCTTATACCTTTTATTTTGTTCATGATTATATATCTATACGTTGATTGAAGGTTGTTTAACCCTCTTTGTTGGAAAATAGTTTATGTTCATATGGTATATGAGAAGTTAGTCTCAAGTCTTATCAGTTTGACCTACCATTGAGTTTAACATTCATCCATTTACTATTAATATTCAAATGGGTATACCATTGAGTTTAACATTCATCCATTTACTATTAATATTCAAATGGGTATTGGGATTATCCTTATAGCAGTCTAAGGGTGACTCATGGTGCTAACACCTTTGATGGTTCTGACGGCTTAATTATTCCAAGGTTGTGAGCTCCTTCTTCACAGATCACACTTGTTTTTTGTCCATCCATTCCAATTGTTCCTTCAATGGGAAATATACTTCAATATGGTTAAGGTTGCACAAGAAACAATAAACTAAATTTCCCCTATGATCAAGTAGCTTGACTTGCCTTTGTGACATGACTTCAACTTTGTCTTTGGAATACTCCTTTATGAGTGCCCCCACCCTTATTGAGTTCAAAGATATGGTTCCACTCAAGAGATATTCATTGCACAATTGTCATTGTGCACTTCTTTGCTTCACCCTTAGACAATACTTTGTGAAATGGTGTCCCGAACACACATCACGTATGATAGAGTTGATGTCTTCAAATGAATTTGATTGTTCCTTTATGCTAGAGATGGTGGACATGGCTTTCGTCTTATTGGGAAACTCTAACTCTGAGACTTGGAAGTCTTCATTGTTCATTGAGAGAGTCTTAAATCTTTCATCCCACAAATTCCACCATGTGGTGATCATCGTGATCTTCTCTAAGATTCTGTCAATTGCTTCCATTCTCACCGACCATCCCTCGTCAAGGTTCTACCTCAATGTGTTGTCAATCATATCTCACATTATGTATCTGTAAATATTTTCTCACATATCTATTGTATGAGATCGTTGCTACAAATATATGATCATGAAACCTTCTATCATATCACAAAAATTCCTTTGTTCACAATCATCTCCAATACCAACTGTCACCATGGTGACAGTTGTGAAGAGCTTGTCAAACTGTTCACCAAGATGAACTCAAATATGTCCCTTGGTCAACTACCTGATTTATTTCTTTGATACCAACTATCATACCCTCACAACCAGCACCTGGAGTGGAAATGAATTGGGCATGCCCAAGTCACCTAATGGCTTGAGGAGTTGTGTGACACTACAAATTTTGGTCAACTACCTGATTTATTTCTTTGATACCAACTATCATACCCTCACAACCAGCACCTGGAGTGGAAATGAATTGGGCATGCCCAAGTCACCTAATGGCTTGAGGAGTTGTGTGACACTACAAATTTTTCAACTCAGTGATGAGGCCAACCTAAGTATACTTATTTTAGACTACACCTTAACACTTAGAATATTTATCAAGTTCAGTTATGACAAATATTCATCACTTAGAACAATTGCACAAACAATACACACAATATACATAGTAAAATATTGTGTAAACAAGCCTCCCAACTAGTCTAACACCCAAATATTGTTACAAAATAAAATATATTTCAAGAGAGATGGCGCAACACCCTTACCTCAATGGGTTCTTCTTGACCTCCCAGTCTAATGATCATTCTTAATCTCCCTTTTGAGTCAAAATGACTCCTTTAGTTCCCACTGGAACCTACAACACACAACTATAACCACAGGTCATTTTCAAAAATTACGCCTGTGCGAACGAGGATAGGGAATGAACCTCCACTCCACGTGAGCAACCGGTGTGATCATAACCTTTACCCAATATGATATTTCAAGTTTCATGACCTCACAACTCCTTATGTGAGTCCCTCTAACTCTTTCAATCCCCGAAACCCTGAAAAGGGCTAACGAGTCCTCAACTCCTCCTTGACTTCTCTCGATGTGACCCTCGACTACAACCTGGGGCCAAATATTTCGCACCTCAGGATTTCGTGTATCAAGAATTTGCAGTGAAACTTCTTCTCGTCACCTGATAGCCAAAACCACGTTATCTCCTTGACACAAATCAACGGTTTTGATCCTTGATGATCTGACGGTCTAGATTCGGTCTGGATTTTGTGACTCGCAAAATCTCAAATTCACACTTGTCCACTCTTCCGACTTCTGAAAAGACAAAATATCAATGACTCTTGTTGGTCCAAATCCAACGATTATTCTCCCTCTTGAGCTTATGATTTCTCAAGGAATCTCTCCTTAACCCTTTCACTGCTCTGTGAGATCCAACGGCTAATGGGATTTTGGTGATTCTCCCTCCAAGAATTTCTACCATCCATTCAAATTTCAGTGACTTCTGGTCAAAGAACTTGGTGTCAACTCCTCCTGAGTTCAATCTCTGTGGGGTAACTTCAACCTTCTTCTTTCCTTCAAATTCCTTGAATTTTCTATCCCTTCTGAGCTTGGCTTCTACTGAAAACTCAAGGATTCCTAAGGGATTCTTGTGCACAATCCTTGCGACATTCACAAATAACCTCTGGTTATTCGACACTTCCAACTCTGTGCACTCCTTGCAACAATAGTTCTTCAAACTCTCTCCTTGGTTGGAAAAGTCTAATACTTCAACTCGCATGTGCACACTTTGCACGACTCTGTTCTATCCTTTCACTTCTGCTGGTATGAGAACAACGGTATCCCTCGTGAGATTTTCTAAGATGAAACTTAGAACTTTTTCAACGCACTCTTTCCAGACTTTCACTGCACTCCTTGCAGGAATTCTCAGGATGGGAAACAATTGAAACGTATACTCTTCCTCTCACTGACTTCATACATTTAACATGAAATCATAGATACATACACACACACACATTTGAAACAAATGCATAACAGAGTATATAAGAAAACTGTAAACCTACCATTCAATATATGCAAACAGTATTCATCACACATCGTGAAATTGGATCAAATCTTATTTATATTAATCCTGGTGCATCTGTACATGGGTTCAATAGAAACAATTATATGCTTATACAATATCTACAATCGTTGTTCTTCTCTTTCTCTCTCGCTCTACAGCTTACAATTACAATGAGAATAACCATCCAATACAATACATACGAGGAAGATTTCTAGATTTTTCCCTCCTACATTCTAAGCTATCTTATCAGAATTAAAATCTACAACTACCTTTCATTCATTACAATAAATGCCTCCAACAAACAGATGAGAGGAATTTCTCATGATCTGTATTACAACTCAAAAACATAAATGCGAACGCATCCTTTCAAGATATTACATTATTTTTTTTATCTTTCAAATTCCAAACATTCTCAAAATACACATTGGTTCATATCTAGATGTCTTCCGCTCACGCATGCTTACAATGCTCCTGCATCATACTCCCTTGGCTGAAAAATTCATGAACTCATGTTCATGAGATCCTGCATTGTCTATCCATGTTTTTGGATCTCCACTTCGCTTTCCCACCTGGAATATTCAATCAGGTGTCCCTTCCACTTTATCAAATACTCAAAATATATTTTCCTTTGGTTCTTCTTGCTAACTCTCTGATCAATTATCCTTTCAATCTGTGGCTTTTCATCTACAGGTAGTTGTTTAACCCATTGAATTTCTTTTTGATTCTCTGCTCTATCTAGTTCATTTTCTCTGTAAGGGTACAGATTTGCTATGTTGAATATGGGTGATATTCCAACACTATCTGGCAATTCTATTTCATAAGCATTTGCCTCAAATTTCCTTATGATTTTACACGGTCCTATCTTTATCATCTTCATTTTATTATATGTTCCCCTTGGAAACCTTTCCTTTCTTAGATGCACTAAGACCAAATCTCCCACTTCAAACTAAATCTCTCTTCAGTGTTGATTTTCCCTACACTTGTATTCTCGGTTAGAATACTGCAACCACTCTTTGATCTTACTATGGAGCTCCTACATCCTTGTTGCAAAGTCTTCTGCTCCATCACTTCTGATCTCATTCTGCTCTAAGTCCCTCAACTCAGGGACTCCCCTTGGTTGCATTCCATACATTATCTGGAATGGGCTTTGTCCTGTGCTCCTATTTGGTGAGTTGTTATATGCAAATTCCGCTTGTGACAGAATCTGATCCCACTATGTATGATGCACAGTTACCAAACTTCTCAACAACTCCCCCAAACTCTGATTCACTACCTCAGTCTGTTCGTCCTTCTGAGAGTGATATGTTGAGCTAAAAGAAAAATTAGTCCCCAACTTCTTCCATAGAGTCCTCTAGAAATGACCAAAAAATTTGGTATCTCGATTTGAAACAATACTCTTGGGTAAGCCATGAAGTCGAACAAGTTCTTTGAAAAACAAGTTTGCAATGTGAGTTGCATCACTAGTTTTCTGACACGGAATGAAATGTGTCATTTTGAAAAATCTAATGACTACCAAAAATATGGAATCACAACCTCTTTGCATCCTTGGAAGTCCTTGTTCATTAAGGTTGGTTTTCATTGATGTCAACCCTTGAAGAAATCCCCATAGCA
>CBVK0103032243.1:0-10859 GCA_900067695.1 Picea abies | reverse complement strand
ACCGAGATCTACACTCTTTCCCTACACGACGCTCTTCCGATCTCACCCTCTTTTTGTGTTAAACTTCTCATAAAGGCTAAGCTCACCTTTCATTTTCCCCTACTTGTTTTGGCCCTGAAATCCCTTAGACACATCCTCTCCTTGGGAGGATAGCCTAGTAAGCTACTGGATATCTTGTGCATGGATTGGATACCGCTTATCCAACTGTAGACTTCTATCATGCACTCTGTTGATCATAAATTTCCTGTAGTGCGCCATCTCTCATGTGGTACCAAAGACTGGTAAGTCTCTCAGGTTCATGATGGTTTGGTTAAATAAGTTGATGAACCCTTTTTTTGGTACAAATTGTATGTTCTCGGCTCCATCCGGAGCCATCTCCCAAAATACATCTGTGTGCATCTGTGGGAAAAGGTTAAATCTATGAGATCAAGGTCAAGGAGCTTGACTTGCTCTATCTTCCCTTTGAGATCACCCACGATTTTGACCCAGGGGTCACAAGGCTCATCTGGGACCACTTCTTTAGACATGGCGCCTGAACTTGCTATGGCTCTCAGCATTCGCATTGTTGTAATAGGTAAGAGCTAGGGTTTTGTCTGCATCTTTTACAATGGGCCCAACTGGTTCGCACTGCTGAGTTCGGAATTGGCTATGCTTGTTTTAGAAACAATACATTCTCGGGTGAGTTTTGAGAGCCTTATACATGGCTTAACGGGTCAGTTTTAGTAGTAACTGCTAATCATCATGACCATATGGATGCTATCCGGTTGTGAGTTGTCTGACGGGATGGTTTAATCAAGGTAAATCCTATTGGGTGATCTTGGTATTTACTTATTTGAGCGGAATAGGGATGTGGCTGAATTCAGGACTTTATGTTTGATAGGTGGGTGTCCTGGCACAAAATTCGATGGAATCTTGGCATAATGTGGCTTTATGGATTAACAGCATTAGGCGGGGTACTAGAGTGGCAATAAAGGTTGTGACTTGACTAGCTTTGCGTGGACTATAACTCAGATTGGATCAGGATTCATGGTGCCTCCGACCACAAAGGTTGTCTTTGTCATCCTTAATGAATGTCATTAATGGGATTTCTCATGTTTCAAGTCCTATACTGTAGAGTCGTCAGCTGTATCAACCAACACTTAAATAAAAAAAATGAACTATGTGTTCTGGGGTGACACTGCGCGCATGGACATTATTAACTAAATTTACAAAATTTCAGAAAGAAAACAAAACTCAAATATAACTAGTGTACAAGCTCCATTGGATTGGAGCGACTGTCCTTCTTTCTCAGTTTTAAAGTAGGTATGGCTTCAGGTGAGCGCTATTCACCCATCCCGGTCGTAGCACTTTATCCAGTTGTGTGAGTGAGACTGCTCCTGAGGATCAGATCTCCGCAACTATGAAGGGTCCCAACCAGTGCATATGCAGCTTGCCAGGATGCTTCTTGTATCTTTTGTCATAGAGTAACACCTTGTCCCCTTGTGTAAATACCTTTATCTTAATGTGTCGATCATGCCAAGATTTTTGTATTGTCTTTTCCATGGAATGATGGAAGTCAGATAGAAATCTAGTTTCCTCGAGTTCTTGTAGCTCTGCAAGTCTCTGTGTTACTGATACTTCGTCTGTCATATGTGTGGCTCGTGCAATATACATACTTGGAGTGATGAACTCTACGGGAACCACTGCCTATCTCCCATAAACTAGATGGAACGGTGTGTATCTGTGGAGTTTCTTTGTGGTTTTCCTGTAGGCCCATAGTACCATTGGAACTCTATCATCCCAGTCTTCTTAGTTGGCGCAACAGACCTTTGTTAGTCCCCTTTCCAGGATTTTTTTGAAGGCTTTGACCATTCCATTGGCCTGTGGGTGTTATGGACTGCTCTTGTGATGTTGAATCATAATTTTTTTTCTAAGTGTTGTTATAGTGTTGTTAATGAAGTGAGCTCCCTGATCGCTAGTTAGGCTCCTGGGACATCCGAACCTGGTAATGATATTCTTGAAAATGAACCTCGCAGTAGTACCTATCGAACAGTCCTGTACCGCTACTACTTCTGCCCAACGGGTAAGGTAGTCAGTTGCAGTAATGATATATCTAGCCTTTGAATGTTTGGGTGTGGGGTTGATTGGTCCAATGAAGTCAACTTCCCATTTCTCAAATGCCTATAGATCTTTAATTAGTTGTAATGGTAGTTCATCTCGGCGTGACGACTTGCCTACCCATTGAAAAACATCACATGATCTAGCATATGATTTTTCATCCTTAAAAAGTGTTTCCCACCAAAGTCTTGCCTGTAGAAATTTATGTGTCGTGGTCTTTCCTCCGACATGACCTCTTGCAATTCCATTATGGAATTCCCATAGTACACCCTATCTTTCGTGGTCTAAGACACATTGTCTGAGAATGTTTTCTAGCCCTAGTTTGTAAAACTGTCCAATGATCAGCTGGTAATCTGCTGCTCTAATGACCATATGGAATTTTTGGGTTGTGGAATATGTTTCAAGACAGACCCCTGTAGTGAGAAAGATTCCTATGTCCTCGAGATATTTCGGTATGGCCTTGATGCTAAAAAATTATGCATCTAGGAGTTGGTCATCCACTGCTCCACCACTTTCTCCTGATTATAGTCTGGATAGATGGTCGGGTATAAAGTTTCATCGTCCCGGCTTGATGATGACTTCAAAGGAAAATTCCTAAAATAACATCATCCATATACAAATTCTTCCTTATAAGATAGGTTTGTTAACTAGGTATTTCAATGTGGAATGGTCATTAAAGAATTTGAAATGAGACCATAACAGATAGTGTCTGAATTTCTATAAAGCGTAGATCATTGCTAAGCCTTCCCGTTCTATCGTTGTATAGTTGTGCTCTACTTGTGATAGCATCTAACTCACAAAGTAGATGGGATGATCCATAGCTCTATCTTCAACTTCTGTTAGGATAGCTCCTAAGGAAATTCCTGAAGCGTCTACATGTACGTGAAATTCCTTCTCCCAGTTTGGGAATATCAGAATCGGTGTTGTAATGAGTTTCTCCTTAAGTGTCCCAAATTCTTTGTCACATTCAAGAGTCCATTGGATCGTTTCGGCCTTTTTCAGGAGGTTTTCTAGGGGTGCAGTAATGTTGGCATATCTTCGAATGAATCTGTGGTAGTAGCCTGTGTGTCCTACTATGGAGAGAAATTGTTTAACATGTGTAGGTGGTGTCATATTCACAATGACCACAATTTTGGCTGGGTCTACCAATACTCCTTCTCGACAGACTATGTGGTCCAATAGATTTCCATGTGGCACATAGAAGATACACTTTCTGAGATTTAATGAGATTTGCAATTTTCTGCATCTGTTAAGCATCAGCCTTAGCAGTGCTACATGTTCCTTAAGCAAGCTATAGATTTTCCAATCATCCATATAGACTTCTATAAATTTGTCAATAAATTCTCTAAAGGTTTCTATCACAATCCTGGAGAAAACTGCAGGGGCATTCTTTAAAGCAAATGGCATCACATTGTATGCAAAAGATCCCCATTCTGTAATGAAAGTAGTTTTTCTTTTGTCTTCTTCAACAATCTTGACTCGATGGTATCCTGAGAAACTGTTTGTGAATGAGTATGCTTCCTTCCCTGCAACTTGTCCCACCACCTCGTCAGTAAAGGGTGTTGCGAAAGGGTCATGCATGCAGGCAGAGTTGAGGCTTCTGTAGTCTACACAAACTGCAATATCCTTAGTGTCTTTCTTGCTCTGAATGACTATCGGGCTAACCCATTCTGCCTCTTCTACCGAAAAAATGAGACATGCTTCTAACATCTTATCAACTTCCTTCTTAACCTTCTCTTTTACTCTTCGGTTAAGATGGTATCTTCTATGTCTGACAAGCCTACATCCTGGTTTTAAATCAATCTTCATTTCTCCCATGACTCCTTTGATTCCTTTCAATTCTAAAAAATTCTTCAGGAATAGATCCTTGCATTCACTTAGTAAACTATGTATTTCCTGACTGGTTTTCTCATCCCAATAGTCTCCTACCATAGCTATCTTGGGTTGCTCTGTAGTCTCTATATTGAGTCTGCGTAGTTTCAGTGGGTGGTTGTAGGAACTATCGGTCTGGTTGGGTATGGTGTTTTGGATTTATCTGCTCCCCTCTGTCTCTTTGATGGATAGGTTTCTCAGTCCTCCTAATTCATCTAATATTTCTGAATCTTTTCTAATCTGATAAGATTATATGGGCTTGTTGAGAAAGGGTAAATGAAGTTTAGTCTAAAGTTATTGGGCATGCTTGGGACACATTTAAAAATTTGGTCTTCTATCACTATTGGTTGTAAATAGAAGTTCTTTAATCTTTTGTAGGGCTAGCTCAAGCTCAGGGTACTTACTTGAGAATAAGAAATCTTTGCAAAATTTAGCTGCTAGTGTCTGTCAGTCGCTAGTATATCTTCTGGTTTCTTCATGTATGAACCAATATTCTGAGATTGGGCCTAGAGAATGGGGGAATACCTGAACCCATAAGTGAAAGGGTATCTCTGTAGCCTGCCACTGTGTTTTTCACTATTCAATGTGTATTCTAGGATTAGATTCTCTGCTAAAAAGTGGCGCAACTTCGAAATCCATCTGCATTTCTGATTCCAATTTCTCCTTATTCCTGAACCTGTATTTGAGATCTTTTGTCACTTCATCCTAGGTTCTGAGTATGGATTTATGAGTGGCCCAACATCTGGCGGGGTTGTTCTGAAAAGCTATATCTAGTACCGAGATTCTTTGATATTCTCTCACATTCTCTTCCATGTTCTGTAAAACGTTGTCTAGGTTTGAGGTGCCCTTGTATACTGGGTGTTCTCTAACCTTGGTCCCAACCCAACTATTCATTCTGACAACTGTACATCTTCTTGAGAATGTTTCATCTGAGCATTGTTGCCAACTATCAAAATCTAGTTTTGAATCCTCATCTGTTGACTGTATATTTCTCCAGCTTACTGATCCATCTGTAGTAGGGTTTATATAGTCATTTCTTGTCCCAGCTGTTATGGTGTATAGTTGGTCTAGGTATTCTCCTTCCATATTATTATCTGTTGGTTCTATGTATCTGGGTCCTACATGTGGATCCAAAGGTTGAACTACCTTGATTCCTTCAGCTTCAAAACTCATGGTGTCTTTCTTTAGGTCGATCACTGCATAGTTGTTATAGGCCCAATCGATGCCAAGTAGTGCAGGGTAGTGGTCCTTGTTTCCCATGATCTCAATGAATTCAAAGTCTACCATTAATTTTACTCCTGCTACATCGATTTCCATGTTCTTCGGTCTTCCTATGGGAAATATGAAGTATTCGTTTCCCATTCTCAACTTAATTGGGGAATATGTCGGTCTCAGTTTTCATAGGGCTTTCCAAGTCTTCTTGGGTAGAATGTTCACATCTAACCCTAGGTCCAACATGACATCCATAATTTTGAAGTCATCTAACTGGGCTACCAGTCGGAATTCTTTTCTGATTCTTAATTTTCTCTGCTGCACTCTCTGAGTATTCTTCTCGGGAAGATTATCCCTTATTATTACTTCTGAGGTTTCTTCATTCCCTAGGATTAGGTATAGTGCATTGTGCAACTTTTCTGTGAGTTGTTCATTCCCTAGAATGTCGAAGAACAATTGAAAACAAAGATCAAATGCGTTCTGGGGTTTCTCAAAGTGTCTTTCTATGGCTACAGGGTTCCTGGGTGCAGGGGGTGAAGCTAGGATTTGCACCATCTTAGGGTAGACATTTGACTAGGGGGGGTTCTCTTGTGTTTCATGACTAAGAATGTTCTGGAATACTTCTATGGCATATTTAAAGAACATTTTTTTCTTTAGGGGGTCATACATGTCTCCCTTAGATGTTGCTTTCTGAATCTGAGGTAGAGTATCAACATCAACTCATGTCTTTGCTCCTCCTCAAGTAATGATATTAAGGCTGGGAAATTGTCCCTTAGAAATCCTTTTTTTCTCTGAACTGATAAGGTTAGTTCCTCTTTGTTGTATGATGTCTTCCCATTTTTCAATTAACTCTACACAATCTTCAGTTGTGTGTCAATTGGTCCTGCAGTGGGAGCACCATGGGCGTCTTGGGTAAGGACAATCTATGGCTAAGTGACCTTGTTCATCACAATTATAACATCTTCTTGGTCCTCATATGCAAGTTCTTCCTCCTTTGAAATATCCTCCAGCCCCTCCTCCTCGACCTCTTCCTGGCCCCTGAGGGTTTTCGTTCACCCTAAATGTTGTTCAGTTTAATCTGTTTGCAAGTGCATCCAACGCTCGACATTAATTGGTAGTATGTGTAGTGGATGCACATAACTCACTGTGCAATGTGTTCAGTACTTTCGAATAATTTTTCATGATGGGGAACTATCCTGGCTCATGGTCGTGCATTCGACAAATTTCACAATATTCCCTTGTTGGTGTTGCTTGGCCTCCTGGGAAATCATGATATGGAGTGGGGTGATGGAATGATGAATTCATCGAGACTTGCGCAACTCCTCCCATGGGTCCTGGTGGGGTTTCCATCATAGTCTCTCCCAGTCCCCTCATTCTCATGCATTCATTCACTAGATGACCTTTTGTGTAACATCCAGTGCACCAAGCTTGCGGTCATCCTGGTCTGGGTATCATCGTCTCCTAAATATTCTTTGTTAGTGCTGATATCTACCCTTGTAGTTGCACTAGATTCACATCTATTGGGGTTCGAGTTACTCGTAAACTCTTGGGGTATCCCTCCATGGCTTCAATCTTCATCAATTGTTCCAACACATCTATTAGTGTGGTTATCCGTTGTTGTGTTAGCGGAATCCAAGTCAGAGGAAATAGCTCCTGAATGTACCACTCCCTTTCATGTTCTTTGTGTATCAGATGTGCCAACCTTCCTATGGCATATTTAAACCTCTGGTTGTACTCCCAAGTCGATTCTCCCTCTCTCTACTGGATTTCCCACAACTCGGACAGAGCCTGTTGTTATGACTGAGGTAGTTTGAATTATGCTATGAACCTCATTTGTACCTGGCCAAGTGTAAATACTTGACCTTGCGTCCTTGGCACTCTTGGTTCAATGATCTTCATGTACCACTTGAGAGCAAGACCTCTCAAGGTAGTCTGGAACTCGACCATCTTATTCTCATCCGGAGTCCCTCTGGGTCTCCAGATGGCTTCACACAATATCCAGTGCTACTCAACGTATTCATCTCCCTTACCCCAAAATTATAGGTATTGGGCAATCATGCCTCCCATGTGGTTGGCCATTGTCGATCCTATTGGTTGTAACAATATGAACCCTAACTGTCCTTCTTGCGATCTACCTAGGGATCCCAATATCCTCCCCATACTCGTGCTTCCTGGTTGTGACTGATTAACTAATTGTATTGGAACAGAGCTAACATGAGAAGGTAGTATTGAACTTACCATTTTTATAGAAGGCACTTGGGGTACGGGTGATTCGGGGCTAGTGCCATTGGCTTCGGGGTGGCTTTCCTTTATCTAGAGGGTCTCGCTAGCCTCCATTGGGACGATCTCTTCAGCTGGATTCTTGATCTCTCTTGTTATCAGGGCTAAATCTTCTCCTTCTCCTCCAAGATTCATCCTAGCTTCCTCCTCTCTTTCCTCTGCACTTTCTGCTTCTCATCCCATTTCTTGGGGGCTTCTTTCTCTCCCCGCTTCTCTCTAGTTCAATCTTTGATTGGCCAGTCCTTCTCGTCTTCTCATCTTCTGTAGTTCTTCCATCTGTCTTTCCTATAATTCTCCTACTCCACCTTCTTTCCTCAGCTTTTTAGACTGTCTTATGGCTCTCTCGATCTTGTCATGCCACCACTTCTCAACTATGGTGGCTCTCTTCAAGGCTCTCTCATCTCTCGAGTCCCTTTCTTGTTGTTTCCCCCCATTTTTCAAAGAACCCCTTCCCTCTCTCACGCCATGACTCTCACCCTATCTCGCCCTACCTCAAGCAAGGGTTTTTAAGCTGCCATATCAGTCAAGAGAATAATCAACATCCCTTCCTCCATCAAGAAAGCCTTAATCCAAAGGGGGATTTCTCTCAAGAGTCTTCCCCTTGCGTCTTTCTTGAAGATTTATTCTTCCTGTGAGAAGGACTGGTGGTTCTCCTGCAAATTCAATTATGTATCCCACTAGTGTGGTGCTAACCCAGAAATCCATAGCTCATGTAACTGGGTAATCCAACCTCTAGAGCACTGCTAAATTTTCAGCATCCCATGCACAGATCTTCTTGGTCCATCCCTGGAATTATGCATCTTCTTGGAGCCTCTTTATATAGTGAAAAAATTCTTCTAGGAATTTAACCCACAAAATCTCATACTGGTCGCTCGATCTTTCTAAGTAAAATATTGTTTTGCAAGTGTTTTCCAATGATTTCCCCGTTAGTTCTGCTTCTTTCCATATGAATGCATCACAACTCCTTTCCCACCATTGATCAATGCCAGATCTATGGATCGGTGGAAGCATTATCCCTACAGGTCCCCTTTTATACAAGGTCCCGACAACAGAACCATTTTATTGGCGTAGGATTTTATCAGACTAGGGTCCTTCTCATGTTACCAACAAAAGGTACCATGTAGTCTAGAGTGCTGGAATTTTCATATCCTCATAAGAGAATAAGTCTCACCTGAAGCACTGCTAAGACAGATAGATATGGAAGGGTAGGGAGAAGACTAAAGAGGATCCATAGAGAAATCATAACTCACTCTTGTTCTTGCACAAAAGAAATTATCAGATCTAGAACATCTAAATGCAAGAGTTGAACCTACTTACAATGTGAGCAACCATATAAACATTAAACCATTAAGCAGAACTCATAAGTCATAAAGAAACACTCTAATGCATAAGTAACATATAGAGACACATCATATTTGAAATTTATTCTTGCTTCTTATTATCTCCAGGATCTTTCCTCTATTACAGACCCAGAATTACAAGAAAGGCTCAGTACAAACTCTCGACTCTGAACTCATATCTCAGAGATCCATCTCTCTAAATGACAGTTCTAATCCATTATAGACTAATCCTTTTCTTCTCTCAATCTATAACAAGAACCAACTCTAATCCCAAAACTTGGGCAACTCTGATCAACATGACTCAACTTAACCCTATCAACCAGTGATGAACAAGGATTCTACTAATGAGCGCTTCTGCCAGTGAATGAACGAACTAACTCTTTTACAATTATATTCAACCCTATATATAGTTTATTTGTGTCTTCCTTCTTGGCTCACACGCTCTCTTGTTCTATTGCAACTATTTGTCTTAGCTGGCGTTGCGGTAACTTTCGCAACTTCTTTCTGTTACTCTTTCTCCCAGCCTCTGATGAATTTTTCACAGCTCGTGCTTAGCCCAAATTTGTGAAATTCTTTCCCAAAAATGAAGGGCCCAACAAAGTCCGCTTAGTGAATGCAAGAGCAGGATGTTACATACACCCCCTCTTTTTTTAAACTCTATCCTGAAGTTTCACAGTATCTAAGTGCAGAAAATATTTATCACAGTATCATATGTCTAGCTATCAAACAAAAATGGAAACTGCTGACACATATCATATGCGTCATCCCAGGTCGTCGAGTGTGGACTATAGTTGTCCCACTGGACCTTGACCTAATATATTGTTGGACGTTGTAGTTTTTGAATGCGATGGCCCAATATGCGGATTGGCTCCACCGTGAGCGCACCCTTGTCCGATACCTGCAAGGAACTCTTGTCAATAACATGTGTAGGTTCACTAACATAATGTCTCAAAAAATATACGTGAATTTTTTTTTGCATATGCCTCAAAGAATTAGGCAAGCCTAGTTGATAGGCCACAGACACCTTCTTTTCCAAAATCTTGAAGGGTCCCATGAACTTAGGAGAGATTTTAGCATCCTTTCCAAACTTAATTGAACACTTGTGTGGTTTCACCTGCAAGAATAATCGATCTCCAACTTCATAACTACGGTCGACACAATGTGCATCTACGTAACTCTTATGTCGATCCTGCACTTCCTTTATCCTTTGTCTTATCATTTTCATTTGATATTCCATTTCTTGGATCGCTTCTGGTCCCACCAGAACCTTATCCTCAAGTCGATCCCAACTCAAAGGCATCTGACATGATCACCCGTAAAGAAACTCGAATGGCACCATATTAATGTTGCTTTGATAACTGTTGTTATATGCAAATTCTACTAGTGGAAAGAATTCTTCAAAACATTTTTTTTGGTCCATCACATACATACGCAACATATCCTCCAAGATTTAGTTTGTCCTTTTGATATTCATGTCTGTCTCTGGGTGATATTCACTACTAAAGTTAAGTTGGGTTCCCAAGACCTCTTGAAAACTAGTCTAAAATTGTCCTATAAACACCGATCCTCTATCGGATATAATCCTCTTAGGCATGCCATGCAATATCACTAATGAAAACTCTAGCTATGTCAGGTGTCTGATACTTCATATGCAAAGGAATAAAATGAGCACTCTGTTGGATCATGTTGTCATTGATGCCAATGGTTTGATTGATTGATGTCAAGTGATTGATTGATGTCAAAGGATTGATTGATGTCAAGTGATTGATTGATGTCAAAGGATTGATTGATTGATGATTGATGTAATATAATATGTATTGTCCTTGATGAGAATGCATAGATGAAAATGGATCAATGAGTTTTCATTAATACATGATGAAGATGGATCAATGTGGTTTCATTGGTATATAATGCATTGTTGGAAAAATGTATAGATGACTCATTATTGTCTTATCATGATTGATAAGGTGCACAAACGGATGAAATCCAAAGTGGTCCCCTTATGGTGAAATCCCTCATGGGAAGATGCTTTGTGGATTGAGTTATCCTAGAAGAATG
>CBVK0103032241.1:0-13044 GCA_900067695.1 Picea abies | reverse complement strand
AAAATCACCTTGAACATAATCTAGAAAATGTTTCCTATGGGGTGTGGCATAAAATCAATCCCTTGAATCTACCACCCAAGGCTCAGAAATATTATCTACAAAACGAATTAAAGTATCTTGTAACACATCACCTGTTACATTTGCTTCCTGATTTTTCTCCTATTGTCCATCTATTTGTTTCTTTGGAGCTCTGCAGTCTTTCTTCATATGTCCTTTCTTCCCACAATTCCAGCACTCTATCTTTCCAAGTATGGATTTAGATCTTCCCTTCCTATAATTCTCGCGGTTCCCTGGGCCCTTTCCTCTATCTTTTTGTCTTCCCCTATTCTCCATGTTCAATGCATTACCTGAAGTCTCAACTGTGATTTTCTGTCACATTTCCTCACTAAGGATAACACCAACACCACCATCAAATTTTAAAGTATTTGAACCAGATATAGAGTTAATTATAGCCACGACCAAGCCATTCCATCTTTCTAGAAATGAACACAAGATTAGAAGAGCCCTGGCCTCATCATCAAAGTCCACTTTTACACAACTTAGTTGATTAGTAACTGTATTAAATTCATTTAAATGATCTACAACAGACCCACCTTCTGACATATTCATATTAAATAATCTATTCATTAGAAATACCTTATTGGATGTTGAGGGTTTTTCATATAGTTTAGCCAATGCATCCATAAGATCCTTCATTGTCTTTTCTTTCGAAATATTGAAAGCCATCAATGTTGTCAGGCCTAGTCGTATCGTTCCCAGAGCCTTTATGTCAAGAATATCCCATTCTTCATCCTTCATAGTCATCGGCTTCTTTTCTATTCCGCCCAATGGTAGGAATAGATCCTTCTTATATAAATAATCTTCCATCTACATCTTCCATAATTGGTATTTTTGGTCATTAAATTTCTCGACCCTAAACTTTCCATCTTTCGCCATTTCTCCCACTGACACAGATGCGCCCTCACTGGCACACCCACTTCACAGGATCTTCTCTTCCCTTGGCCCGAAGAACTACTAAGTCCTTCTAATCCCCTTATCAGGGATTGTCTAAACCCACAGTAACTCTCGTGGTTGATTCCACTATTCAAATTGGGAAATCGGACTTCGTCAGTTCACGAATCCTATGGTTCTGTACTTTACGTCCCACGATATCCTGAAACCCCATGTGGGTCATTTCTAACACCTTCTACTTCTATCGGGACTTCCTCCGTCGAGATTTCAACCCCTGTGATGTCGAAAAAATCAACTTACCTCACTTGACCCCGACTTTCGATATACTATCACCGTGCGACACCTGTCATCCTTGTCGGTGCTATGGCCCACACTCCTTTTATGATCGGGAAATCATGTATCGCGATATCATGATTCCCGTTGCACTTGTTCCCAGAACCTTCTAAGTCCCAAACCCCGATATGGGGTGACACCTGTTCTCCACTCAAATGTTGTGACTGTGTGGTTGTCGAGTTTCAGAATTTCACGACTTCTCCTACAATGATTCTCACGTCACCAAAAATCCCGATACACTGATTCCCGATGCACATGAGAACGTACTCCTCCACATCACTATCCCCTTATCGCTCTATCAGACATCGCGCGATCGCAATTCCTGATGTTGTGATTTCTTCACTTCCCGAATTTGCAAAGTGTCGAACCCCGACTCCTCTCCAGGTTCCTGACGCGTGTCCTGCCGAGATCAACGGCTAGGATTTCTCCAGAGTTTCGAGACTCATAAGGCCTCTAATTCTTAACTTTTGAAACCCCGATGACTCCAATATCCCGATGACTCCTCCGGGACTTCTCCTCTACTCACTAGGGCTTAACACCAGTGCAACGCCTACCAAATCTAATGGTTGACGGAAAATCAACTGTTGATCCAACGGCTCACCAGCCTTTTGAGCTTGAACTCTGATGTGGCTGTAAACTCCTCGCTATTCTATAGGATCTGATAGCTGGCGGGATTTCCACGAGTTCCCTCCACAATATCTTGATCGTCGCTTCCCCCTCCTTGAGGATTTCTTGATGAGAAACCTCCTGCGCGGTCCTTCAACAGATTTGAAGGCTCTACCCTTCCTGAGCTTTTCCCACAGTTGTAAGTCTTCAGAAAGAAAATCCTCTTGCACACACTCCTTGCGACAAACCTTCAACAACATCTAAGTGTTGACATTCATATACTCCGCACACACCTGTAGTAGCAGTCCTTCAAAGCTTCACTCAGGTTTGCAACCCTGAGACTTCTACCTAGCCTGCGCACTCCTTGAACGGCTCCTTTGTGCCCAACTGCACTCTGGGATGAATGAGAACAAAAGCTATCTCTATCTAACCATTTTTCAATGCACTCCTTACAGACACTTCGACTACACTCCTTGCAGGAAGTCTCTGGCTCAAATAGAGAAACAATTGAAACGTATTCCTTCATCCTCTCAGATTTCAACCTCAACGTGAAATCACATACACAGCAATAAAGCAAATGCATAACAGGAAGCGAACATTCATGAGCATACCAACATCAATACACAGAGAACAAAACAAACCATGAATTTGAATCAAAGTTCTTCTATTAATTCAAATGTTTGTACATGGGCGTTCTTCGTACAGTTCTCTGCTTGCTCTTCTTCTCTTCCTGGATTCTCTATAATAATGTTACAATGTACAATGAGGGTGTCTATCTCCATTTTCCCTCCAGCTCCTAAATTGACTAATCTAGAATTAAATTCTTATCTACCAGCAATAACTAATTTAAATGTCGTCTATCTACTAAAGGATGAGAGCTATCCGCTCAAGGTCCATTACAATATCCAAAGGCACCTCATCTTAATGCTCATTTAAGATTTGCGCAATATTTTCAAGGTGTTTTCAAAACTTCTGCTGGATGCCTTTCAGCTGTCTTCTGCTTCCGTGCTGGCTCGCTTGATGTGCTGGCGATGCTCCCTCATCACCCACTCGAGCCAGGAACCCTCTTTTCCTGCGATTTAGCTTTCGCTCTGATACCAATTGTTAGGAAAGAAGGATCGTGGAGAAATAAATTAAAACAAATGCAGAAATAAAACACAGAAGATACACAACGCAATAGAGACACAGATATACGTGGCTCACCTAGTGTGGGCTACGTCCACCATAGAAATTGACAGGTCCTTCCTTTATTATTATCTAACAAATGAAGGCATACAACCTATAGCACACCCTCTATAACTTCCTCTTCTTTATCTCATAGTATCCTCTCTATGAATACAATATTCACAATGATGCATAGCTGCAATACATTTCCCTTATAAAAGAGGGTTTCCTTCTAAGGAAAAAAACCCTAACATAAATTCTACTATTAGATCTGCGACCTTATAATGAACACTCCAGATTTACAATTAAATTACAATATACATTTACAAGGAATTTTTTCCTTCGGGGGCCCGCTTGCCCCCAGGGGGATAGCCCCCCCGGACCTTGCAAAGGGGGTAACCACTCGTGCACTCCACCACATGGATAAATGTACATTCTACTGGGGTGTAAAGTATTCATATGGAATAAACACAGTTGAAAACAAAGACCTCTGAATCAGGAAGATAATCAGGCTCCAAAACTAACAACGTGTTCAAGTCGCTTTGCATAAAGATGTTTTGTAAACCACATTGGCCTGTTTTTAGTTCAACTCTTCGTCCAATAAGGTAGTCTCTCCATACTCTCAAGGAATACAAAATGGATAACAACTCCAAATCATGCATCACATAGTTCTCCTCATGCCTTCTCAACTTTCTCGATATGGAAGTGATCACTCAACAATCTTGCATGAAGACTCTGCCTAAGTCTTCATTGGATGCATCAATGCACACCAGAAATTCCATGTCCAACTCAGGGACCTTTAGTATTGGCATTGTCGTCAACCACTCCTTGAGCCTCCGAAATGCTCCCATGCACTTCTCAGTCAAAACAAACTTCTTTTTCTTCTTCTGCAATTCTGTAATCGTATTTTCTATCTTCGAAAAACCCTCGATGAACCATCGATAGTATCCTGCTAAACCCATGAAGCTACACTCTTCTGGGACATTTGTCAGTGTAGTCCATTCCATAATATCCTCTACCTTCATTGGATTCACAACAATACCTTCATCATAGATGACATGACCTAAGTAACGAATCTTTGATTGATAAAACGAGCATTTAGACAACTTCCCAAACAATTTGTCATTTAGACAACTTCACAGACATTGTAGTACCATGCGCAAGTGCTCTTCATGCTCCTCAATTTTCTGAGATTAAATCAAAATATCGTCAATGAATGCTTGGATGAACTTGTCCGAGTATTTGTGAAACACCTAGTTCATCAAGATCATAAATACCTCAGGGGCGATCATCAATCCAAATCGTAAAATGGTAAACTTGTAATGTCCAAGCCTTGTCTTAAAGGAGGTCATAGGGATATCATCCTCCCTTATCCATAATTGGTGATGCCCTGATCTCAATCCAATTTTGAAAACAACATAGTGCCTTTCATATGATCGAATAGATCCTCAATCCTTGGCAACGGATATTGATTCTTGATCATTGCCTTGTTCAATTGATGGTAGTCAATGCAAAGTCTTCACGACCAATCTTTCTTCCGTATGAAAATAATAGGTGCACCCCATGGTGACATGCTTGGATGTATAATTCTTATGTCCAATAACTCCTTCATTTGCATTTTCAACTCTTGTAACTCACAAGTCGACATCCGATAAGGCGTTCTAGCTATCAGTTCAGTTCATGGTTTTAGGTCGATGGTAAATTCCAATTCCCTCTCTGGAAGCATCCCAGGTAACTCTACAGGGAATACATCCACAAAATCTCGCACCACCGGAAGGTTTTCTAGACCTTCTGCTACTCCCTTCTCGTTTAACGCAAGGATTGCATAAATATTCCATCCCTTCCACATGCTCTTCGGTAGCTACAAGGAAGAGATGAACCTCAAGGATACTCCCTGGTTCCGACCTAGAATCACATGTATATGTCCCTCGTCATTGACCAAGATCAATTGTTTCGTCTAATAGTTGAGTATCACCTCATGCAATTCCAGCCAGTCCATACTGATTACGACATCATAAGACCCTAAGATCATGATGTATAGGTTGGACCTTGTGACACAATCTCCCAGGTTAAGGCTAAAGCCAGTAACCCTTGCTCCAACCTTTTGTTTGGCTCCTGAAGCCATTTTTACAAAGCTAAACTCATCTTGTTCGACTGCCTTTAACTTAATTTTTTTGAGCACTCCACCATAAATAAAACTCTTTGTAGTACTTGGATCTATCAAAATACTAAGGGTCTGGTCAGCAATGGTACCTAACGTCTCAAGCATAGTCGACAGATGCTCTTCCTGGTAGTTATTCACCGCTGCATGAATTCGATGGGCCTTGCCCAAATCTCCCACGGTAGTGGGTTTGGCTGATCGATATGCTCTAGTCCTCTCAACTAGGCATTCACACTGGTAATATGGCTCTCCACATGTCCAACACCCTTTCTTCGGTCCAGTACTCTTGGTACCTGAAGTACAAGCCGATGGCCCACCATCATGGAACCCTTGTTTGTTTTGTTGAACAGGCCTACGCTATTGTTGTTGCAGTCAACATTGTTGTTGGTGTTGTGGTCGTCTGTAAGGAGTTTGTTGTTGAGGTGTCAGTCTTTGTGGTATTGTGTATGTGGATTCTCTCTGAGTGCCTCAAAATCTTGGTGAATGTCTATCTAATGTCTAATGTTGCAGTGCACCAGATGACATATGTCCCACTAGTCTCGTTGGAGTCTTTCTTTGACCCCCACTAATAAACTCCTCCTCTGCTATGATGGATTTCTAGACAGAATCATGCAAGGTTTGAGGCATCAGAATCCTGACCTTTGCACAAATTCTAACATTAAGGCTGAACACAAACTTGTTGACCTTAAGTTTCTCAGTATTCAGGTGTGGAGCATACCAAAGCAACTCCACAAAATGGGCCTCATACTCGAGCACCATACGACCACCCTTTTGCAAGGAATTGAACTCGTCGAGTTGATTCTCAATGAATTCCTCAGATAGATACCTCTCCCGTAACCATTCCTCGAACAGTTCCCATGACATGTCTTCAACTTCCATGTTCAATTATAGAAGGAGTTTCTTCAACCATAGAAGAGTGCTCCCCTTCAGTTGGAATACCACCATCCAAACCTTCATGTTGGAGGTATAGTTGCGAGGCACAAAGCACATCACTATATTCTCCAATCATGCCTCGGCGACTGCGTCGTCCAGGACACCAAAGAACTCGAGAAATTTGACCTTCTCGAATTTGCAGTGAATAATACCAGTACCGACCTGAGCGTGCAGTGCACCCTCAGGAGGTGTCGGTACCCTAGCCTCATCCCTTTCCAAACATTTGATAACTGCCTCTGACATCCTCTAAAAGGACCTTATCATCCCAACCACATCACCCACAGCTATATGTTCCTGCCCGACAACATGTTTGTCTCCCTAGGGGTTAGACCTCTCAGGCATGGATGCTACTTGGGGTGTCACACCTCCTCCCCTAGCACCCCTTCGTCTTCATAACATTCTGGCTCACAATAATCAATTAGCAATAAATAATACAATGAAGGAGAGTATCGTTCAGAGGGTCTACTTAACCTAGAAGATATTCTAACAACAATTGCAGGAGTTTGAGGTACATGTTGCTCATGTTGTTGTGCATTTCGATTTTTTGGTTCCTTTGGAATTTCTTTTTCAGTGATCTCATCAAGCACTGTGTATTCCAGTTTTTCTTTTTCCTATTTCTTTCCCTGCAATTGATCTTTGTACATGAACTTCTCATTGAATATGACATCTCTACTCCTAATTATTTTGTTATTTTCATAATCCCATAACCGATAACATAAATAATTAACACTGTATCAAATAAAGGTACACTTCTTGGATTTTGCCTCAAGCTTTGTTCTATTTTCTTTATCAATATGGACAAATGCTTCACATCTGAAAGTCTTCAAAAAAGAATAGTTTACCTTTTTACCTTTCCATGCCTCCTCTGGAATTATACCATCCAAAGAGCTTGAAGGTCCTTTGTTTATTAATTAAACATCAATATATACACCATTTTCCTAGAACTATAAGGGAAAACAAGCATGCAATATCATACTCCTTGCACACTCTATGATTGTCTTGTTCATCCTTTCTGACACATCATTTTCTTGTGGTGTTCTTAGAACTGTCTTCTCTCTATGAATCCCATGGTATGAACATTAATCATCAAACTCCTTGTTGCAATATTCACCTCCATTATCTACTCTGAGATAGTTTAACCTTCTTCCTATCTCATTCTCAACCAAAGATTTCCATTTCTTAAAAGTATCAAAAACATCAGATTTTTGTCGAATGTAATAAACCCAATTTTTTCTAGTTGCATCATCAATAAAGGTAACATAATAACGAGAAACACCAAGATATGATACCTTAGTTGGTCCCCATACATCTGTATGCACAAGCTCTAACCTTTCACTCTTCTTTTCTTTTTCGACTCTAAGAAATCAGACTCTTTTATGTTTTCCATAAACACAATGCTCACAGAAGTCCAAAACAATTTGTTTAAGATCTGGAAACAAATTTCTTTTTTGAAGTATTTTCATCCCCTTCACACTCATGAGTCAAATCCTATGATTCCATAGTGTTGTATCCACTCATGTAGAATCTAAAGAGATAAAAGAGTCAGTATTACCAGCACATAAATACAATGTACCTACCTTCTCTCTTCTTGCTATCACTAATGATCCTTTGGTGACCTTCCACACCATATATGTAAATATGGATATACAACCTTCACTTTCCAATTTTCCTGTTGAAATTAGATTTTTCCTTAGATCTAGAACATGTCTTACCTCTTTCAACAACCATTGGTTTCCATTGCTTCTCTTTATCTTTACCTTTCCCATTCCAAAACTTTTGCATGGTGCATTATCACCCAAATGAACCTGTCCAAAATCACCCTGAACATAATCTAGAAAATGTTTCCTATGGGGTGTGGCATAAAATCAAGCCCCTCAATCTACCACCCAAGGCTCAAAAATATTATCTACAAAATGAATCAAAGTATCTTGTAACACATCACCTGTTACATTTTCTTTCTGATTTTTCTCATGTTGTCCATCTCTTTGTTTCTTTGGAGCTCTGCAGTCTTTCTTCAAATGTTCTTTCTTCCCACAATTCCAGCACTCTATCTTTCCAAGTCTGGATTTGGATCTTCCCTTCCTATAATTCTCGCAGTTCCCTGGGCCCTTTCCTCTATCTTTTTGTCTTCCCCTATTCTCCATGTTCAATGCATTACCCGAAGTCTCACCTGTTCTTTTCCATCACATTTCCTCACTAAGGATAACACCAACAATACCATCAAATTTTAAAGTATTTGAACCAGATACAGAGTTACTTATAGCCATGACCAAGCCATTCCATCTTTCTAGAAATGAGCACAAGATTAGAAGAGCCTTGACCTCATCATCAAAGTCCACTTTTACATAACTTAGTTGATTAGTAACTATATTAAATTCATTTAAATGATCTGCAATAGACCCACCTTCTGACATCTTCATATTAAATAATCTCTTCATTAGAAATACCATATTGGATGACAAGGGTTTTTCATATATTTTAGCCAACACATCCATAAGATCCTTCATTGTCTTTTCTTTCGAAATATTGAAAGCCATCGACGATGTTAGGCTTACTCGTATCATTCCTAGAGCCTTTATGTCAAGAATCTCCCATTCTTCATCCTTCATAGTCGTCGGCTTCTTTTCTATTCCACCCAATTGTAGGAATAGATCCTTCTGATATAAATAATCTTCCATCTGCATCTTCCATAACTGGTATTTTTTGTCGTTAAATTTCTCGACCCTAAAATTTCCATCTTCTGTCATTTCTCCCACTCGATCCAGGAACCCCCTTTTCCTACGAGTTAGCTTTCACTCTGATACCAGTTGTTAGAAAAACAGGATCATGGAGAAATAAATTAAAACAAATGATGAAATAAAACACCGAATATACACAATGCAATAAAGACACGGATATATGTGGTTCACCTAGTGTGGGCTATGTCCACTAGAGAAATTGACAAGTCCTTCCTTTATTATTATCCAGCAAATGAAGGGATACAACCTATAGCACACCCGCTATAACTACCTCTTCTTTATCTCATACTCTCCTCTCTCAGATTACAATATTCACAATGATGCATAGCTACAATATATTTCCCTCATAAAAGAGGGTTTCTTTCTAGGGAAATAAACCCTAACATAACTTCTATCGTCAGATCTGCAACCTTATAATGAACACTCCAAATTTACAATGAAATTACAATATACATTTACAAGGAAAATTTTCCTTCGGGGGGCCGCTTGCCCCCATGGGGATAGCGCCCCCTGGACCCTGCAGGGGGGGTAAACCCCCGTGCACTCCCCCGCATGGATAAGTGTACATTCTACTGGGGTGTAAAGTATTCATGGGGTATAAACATAGTTGAAAATAAAGACCTCTTAATCAGGAATATAATCAGGCTCCACAACTAACAACGTGTTCAAGTCGCTTTGCATAAAGATTTTTTGTAAACCACATTGGTCAATTTTTAGTTCAACTTTTCGTCCAATAAGGTAGTCTCTCCATACTCTCGAGGAATAAAAAATGGATAACAATTCCAAATCATGCATCGCATAGTTCTCCTCGTGCCTTCTCAACTTTCTCAATATGTAAGTGATCACTCGATCGTCTTGCATGAAGACTCTGCCTAAGTCTTCCTTGGATGTGTCAGTGCACACCAGGAATTCCGTGTCCAAGTCAGGAACCTTTAGTATCAGCATTGTTTTCAACCACTCCTTGAGCCTACAAAATGCTTCCGCACACTTCTCGGTCCAAACAAACTTCTTGTTCTACTTCTGAAATTCTATAATCGTATTTTCTATCTTCGAAAAACCCTCGACGAACCATCGATAGTATCCCAATAAACACATGAAGCTACACTCTTATGGGACATTTGTCAGCACAAGACATTCCATAATATCCTCTACCTTTGTTGGATTCACAATGATATCTTCATCGGAGATGGCATGCCCTAAGTAATGAATCTTTGATTTATAAAACGAGCATTTAGACAGCTTCCCAAACAATTTGTCCTCTTGCAGACACTGTAGTACCATGTGCAAGTTCTCTTCATGCTCCTCAATTTTTTGAGAGTAAATCAAAATATCGTCAATGAATACTTGGATGAACTTCTCCAAGTATTTGGGAAACACCCCGTTCATCAAGCTCATAAATACCCTAGGGGCATTCATCAATACAAATGGTAAAATGGTAAACTTGTAATGTCCAAACCTTGTCTTAAAGGAGGGATTAGGGATGTCATTCTCCTTGATCTATAAATGGTGATACCTTGATCTCAATCCGATTTTGAAAATAGCATAGCGTCTTTCATATGATCGAACATATCATCAATCCTTGGCAATGGATATTGATTCTTGATCATTGCCTTTTTCAATTGATAGTAGTCAATGCAGAGTCTCCACGACCAATCTTTATTTCATATGAAAATAACAGGTGCACCCCATGGTGACACGCTTGGATGTATAATTCCTATGTCCAACAACTCCTTCAGTTGCACTTTCAACTCTTGTAACTCACAGGTCGACATATGATAAGGTGTTCTCGCTATCGGTTCAATTCATGATTTTTGGTCTATGGTAAATTCCAATTCCCTCTCTGGCATCATCCCAGGTAACTCCTCAGGGAAGATGTCCACAAACTCTCGCACCACCGGAAGGTTTTCTAGACCTTCCACTACTCCCTTCTCGTTTAACCCAAGGATTGCATAAATCTTACATCCCTTCCACATGCTCTTCTATAGCTGCAAGGAAGAGATGAACATCAGGGATACTCCCTGGTTTCGACCTACAATCACGCGTATATGTCCCTCTTCATCAACCAAGATCAATTGTTTCATCTTATAGTTGAGTATCACCTCATGCGATTCCAACCAGTCCATACCGATCACGACGTCATAAGACCTTAAGATTGTGATGTACAGCTTGGACCTTGTGACAAAATCTCCTAGGTTAAGGCTACAGCCCGTAACCTTTGCTCCAACCTTTTGTTTGTCTCCCGAAGCCATTTCTACAAAGATAAACTCATATTGTTTGACTACCTTTACCTTAATTCTTTTGAGCACTCCACCAGAAATAAAACTCTTTGTAGAACATGGATCTATCAAAATACTAAGGGTCTGGTCAGTGATGGTACCTGATGTCTCAATTACAGCCAACTGGTGCTCTTCCTGGCAGTTATTCACCATTGCATGAATCTGATGGGCCTTTCCCAAATCTCCCATTGTAGTGGGTTTGGCTAATCGAGATGCTCTAGTCCTCTAAACTAGGCATTCACACTGGTAATATGGTTCTCCACATGTCTAGCACCCTTTCTTCGGTATAGTACTCTTGGTACCTAAAGTAGAAGCTGACGGCCCACCATCCTGGAACCCTTGTCTGTTTTGTTGAACAGGCCTAAAATGTTTTTGTTGCAGTCAACGTTGCTGCTAGTGTTGTGGTCCTCTGTAAGGAGTTAGTTGTTGAGGTGTCGTTCGTTGTGGTGTAGTGTATGTGGATCCTCTCTGAGTGCCTCAAAATATTTTTGAATGTCTAGCTAGTGTCTGATGTTGCAGCACACCAGATGACATATGTCCCACTAGTCTCATTGGCGTCTTGCTCAAACCCCCACTGATAAAATCCTCCTTTGCTATGAGGGATTTCTAGACAGCATCATGCAAGGTTTGAGGCATCAGAATCCTCACCTTTGCATGAATTATGACATTAAGGTAGAACAGGAACTTGTTGGCCTTAAGTTTCTCAATATTCAGGTGCGGAGCATACTGAAGAAGCTCCACGAAATGGGCCTCATACTCGGGCACCGTACAGCCGCCCTGTTGCAAGGTGTTGAACTCATTGAGCTGATGTTCAATGAATTCCTTAGATAGATACCTCTCCCGTAACCATTCCTTGAACAGTTCCCATGACACCTCTTCAACTACCATGTTCAATTATAGAGGAGTCTCTTCCACCATAGAAGAGCGCTCCCCTTCAGTTGAAATACCACCATGCAGACCTTCATGTTGGAGGTATAGTCGTGAGGCACAAAGCACATCACCATATTCTCCAATCATGCCTCGGTAGCTGTGCCATCTAGGACACCAAAGAACTCAATAAATTTGACCTTCTTGAGTTTGCAGTGAATACTACCAGCACCGACCAGAGCGTGCAATGGACCCTCAGGAGGTGTCGGCACCCTAGCCTCATCCCTATCCAAATAGTTGATAAATATCTCTGACATCCTCTAAAAGGACCTTATCATACCAACCACATCACCCACAACTATATGTATTTGCCCGACATGTTTGTCTCCCTGGGGGTTAGACCCCTCAGATGTGGATGCTACTCTGGGTGTCACGTGTCCTCCCCTAGAACCCTTTCGTCTACCTCCGTGGCATCCTCTAACCATGATTACCTACACGAATACACATCAATTTAATTAGTGACATTATAATCAAATATATAATCAAGGAAGTCCTAGTGATCCCAAGTCCCGGGTCGAACCATCTCTGACACCATATGTAACAAACCTCGTCATTACGACAACAAGCCTCACATAAAAAGTACATTTTTTTTTTGTGTGGGAAAGTAATAACGAAAATAAATTCAAACATCACGACATGACGACGAAAACAACGAAGGGAAAATCACACGATAAAGAACATAACGACCTAGCATACTAGCACATCATGCAGTAGGAAGCAACATACGACATTCAATCAAACGAAGAATAAAATCAATTACCCACCCATCCTACCATGCAATGGTTAAGACCTCTAGGACACATAAGAAACGCTCAAGCCCAGGTTCCCATCAATTTTGACCATTTAAGGTCTCAAGGATGGAGATTGTTCTGAGGAACAAGGAGGTGTCTACATCCCACCTGACACAACAAGTCCAGGTGACTAAGATAAAAAAAAAAAAAAAACATCATTCAGG
>CBVK0103032222.1:0-11696 GCA_900067695.1 Picea abies | reverse complement strand
GATGAAATGAAACAAGCCTTCCTTACAAAATATCAAGACTAATGTAGAACTACGGATTTAAACGATGAAATATTTAAAATGACTACAAGAGAAAGTGAAACACTAGAAGAATATGTTGAAAGGTTTCAATATAAATTGTGGAGGTCACCTTATGGAACACTACCAGGTGAGGTACTTAAAGCTACTCTAATAAAAGGTATGAAGGATGAATGGGTAGAAACGTTAAATTTGATGGGAAAAGGAGATATCTATCAAGAAACATATGATGACATTGTCCAACTGTGTATCAGGTGTTCTCATGGTAGTACATGAACCAGATCAGGAATATGAGCCCCCATCACTAGAAATAGCAACATTACTAGCGGGAGTGTCACCCAAGCAGAAATTGGTAATCTTTTAGAAAATTTTAAAACTGACATTTTGGGTACTCTAACTACACAATTGGATGTTCTGCAGGTTAAACAGAAACAAGAAGAAGAAGAATAGTCGTTGGCTATATTTTTTCCATGGTGCAAGAGGAAACATGGTTCAAGGGAGTGTCCCTTGGACATGGTTCAGACCTATGCTATCTCTGCCAAAGACCATGTTACAAACAAATGTCCATCACTTCCAGTATTAAAGATTGTCTTTAGAGAAGAAGAAGAAGAAAAAGAATCAGTATATCTGATGTCTCAGCATCGCCAATGGAAGGCTCATCCCCTAGGTACGCTACAAGATCCTTCTTCTTTATTTTCTAGACAATATAATCAACAACATAATTCTGGAAACACATGGTAGGGCCAACCATTTTCTAACCCCACTTGGTAGTCCCAACAATATCCTACAGCACCCTGGCCAAACCAACCGGTTGCTAATCCTACTTATCCTAACTTGCAATAATCTACTCCATTTTGGTAGAATTCAAATAATAACCCCTATCCTTCACAATGGACTAGCACAGCTGCCCAAGCCCCCAATTGGACTCAAAACTAGAAGAACCCCATAGGAATGGACAATCAACCTATGGGAATGGTTGCTCAATATCATTTGACTTTACAATCTCCACTTCAATTGTGCCAAAATCCCCAACCTCAAATGTGCTCTCAATTACTAGCTCAACCCAACCCTAATCCTAATAACAAACCAGTCCATCTCATGCAAATTTTTGAGAATTTGGAGGGTGAAACAAACTCTGTAGTGTGCAACGAATTCCAGTTGAGATCAGGGTGTGTAATTTCTCCCGAGGAAAGTGACATTGATCAAGAACATGAGAATGGGAATGATAGACAACCAACAATAAAACCATCGGATGTGGTCATAATAGAAGAAACAGAACAGGGGAAAAACATAGTGACAAAAGAATGATACAGATGTAATTTCTCCTCCCTCGTTTCCCGAAAGGCTAATGATAGAAAAACTAGTCGTATATCCAAACTTTGATATCGTCATTGAATTAAAGAATCTATGTTTTAAAATTCCACTCCTACAGGCTTTACAAGATATTCCTATTTATGAAAAAACAATTAAAGAATTATGTGGGAAGAAGCTTAGAAGGAAAACTAAGAATCCATCAACTGTTCACATGGTAGGGACTTTGTCCGATCTTATTCTAGGAAAACAAGAGCCAGTTAAATACACAAACCAAGGAAATATCATGGTCACAGTTCAGATACAGGGTTGTTTTTTTCCATATACACTGGTGGATTTGGAGGAAGCCATCAATATTCTGACCATTGAGACGTGTAATGTCCTGGGTATCACCTCCTTCGAACCTACTTCAACTATGTTAGAACTGGCTGATAGATCGGTGGTTAAACCAGTAGGCACATTACAAGACATACAAATCTCGGTCGATTCTTGGGAGTACCCAACCAATTTCCTAGTTATCAACCCAAGAAGTAGACTAGATGGGATCCCATTAATATTGGGACGACCGTGGCTAGAAATAGAAGGTGCATACATAGGATGTCGCACGGGAAACATGAAAATTGCTAGAGGAAGTGCTATAAAAAAACTTATCTTGTATCCTCCAGCTAAACCAAGTCCACCTGTCATACATCAGCAGTTGCAAGTGCCTAGATATCCATAAGAAAACCTACAATCTCCTCTCACACTAGAAGAAGCTCTTAGGCTCAAAAACCAACTAGAATATGATGTTATCAATAGTTTCATTAACAACCCAACTGTTATGGGCAACCCAACATGTCAAATGCTAAAATTTGTTTTAGATAATGAAGCATAGGGAGATCCTTTGGAATAATTGATGGAACAACAGATTCCCACTACTGCTATCCATAACAACATTACAGCTGAAATTGCACTAGGAAGATTTATGAATATTAATGCCAATTTGAATGAACAACAACAACAAAAAGTGATTCATATCCTTTCTAAATACCAATAGGATTTTTCTTGGGATTATCTTGACATGAAGGGAATCGATCCCCAACTATGTATACACATGATATCTATATCGAAAAGGATACCCGACCCATCCACTAGCAACAACGAAGATTAAACCCTAATCTCAGGGACATTGTCAAAGAGGAATTACAGAAACTGTTGGATGTAGATTTCATATATCCCATTTCAGATAGCCAGTGGGTCTCCCCACTGGTAATCATTCCTAAAAAGAATGGTAAGAGGGGAATCTGTGTAGATTACAGAGAACTCAATAAAGCTACCCAGAAGGACCATTTTCCCCTACCTTTTATTGATCAGGTGCTTGATAAGTTAGAAGGGAAGAATTTTTTCTCCTTTCTAGATGGATTTAGCGGTTAAAATTAGATTCAGATTGCTCTAGAAGACCATGATAAAACTACATTCACATGTCCCTAGGGTACCTTCACATATCGATTATTTCCCTTTGTATTATGTAATGCTCTAGCTACATTCCAGAGAGCTATTCTAAGCATATTTTACGATTTAATTAATGAAGTACTTGAAGATTACATGGACTATTTTACCCCTTATGGAACTGACTTTGATCAAGATTTAAGAAATTTGGAGAAGGTACTAGAACGGTGCATTGTTATTAGGCTATGTTTAAGTCAAGAGAAATGTCATATGATGATGAATGAAGGTGTGGTACTAGGACACCATGTTTCTACAGATGGAATCAAGGTAGAATCAACAAAGATAGAAGTACTCCTTAAATTACCTACACCTCGTACATAGACTAAGGTATGTAGTTTCCTTGGCTGTGTAGGTCATTATCGCAGATTCATAGAAAAATTTTCAAGAATAGTTGCATCTTTACATGCTTTAACTGGTAATGTGGAATTTTAGTGGTCTGATAAGTGTGATGTTGCATTTGTAGATCTTAAAAGGTTAGTTTCAACAGCACCAGTGCTAAGAGAACCAAACTGGAAATTACCATTTTACATCTCTTCATATGCATCAAATATTTCTATAGGCATTTTCCTTGGGTAGGAAGAAAACAATAAAACTTATGCTATTTATTTTATTAGCAAAAATATTACTCCTGCCAAATTAAATTACACAGTAACAGAAAAATAATTTTTAGTCGTTATACATGCTACTAATAAATTTTGACACTATATAACAGGCTATCCAATAGTTTTGTATACTGATCACTCTTCTATTAGATATTTATCCAACAAACCAATTACTAATGGATGGGTTACTCAGTGGTTGTTGTTGTTGCAGGAATTCAACATCACCATTAAGGATCGACCGGGAAGAGAGAATCTTGTTGCATATTTCTTGTCTCATGTACCCAAAATAAATAACTCTTTGATAGTTGAAGACCAATTTTCAGATGAACACTTGTTTTTTGTGACTATTAAGATGCCTTAGTACTCTAATGTGGTCAACTATCTAGCAGTTGGGAAATTTCCAGCACAATTGTCATCAAAAGAAAGGAAATTACTTATTCATTGCAGTGCATGGTTCACCTAGATTGGTGGATAGATTTTCCACACAAGGTTTGATCTTTAGATCTGAGGATGTATCAAAGATGATGAGATTCACGATGTCTTGAAGATGTTTCACGATGAGCCCTGTGGCAGACATTTTGCAGACTATAGAACTGGGCATAAGGTTTTATAGATGGGCTATTATTGGCCCTCAATATTCAAAGATGAAGAGAGGTATGTCCAGGCCTGTGACAACTGTCAGAGGATGGGACGACCAGGCCAATCTGATGAAATTCCCCTACAACCACAAGTGGTGATGGAACCTTTGGAGAGATGGGCACTAGATTTTTTTATCCCCTTCAACCCAAAATAAAACCAAAAATATTATATACTAGTTGCAATAGACTAGATTACCAAGTGGGTAGAAGTTGTAGCCTTGCCAAATGCAACTAAGGAAGCATTCATTAAATTTCTCTTTGAACTATGTGTATGCTATGGATTACCCAGGGAAGTAATCACAGACGAAGGGTCGCAATTTACAGCACATAAAATATCTGCCACTCTATGCAATTATCACATTAAACATAGGGTTACCTCCCCATACCACCTATAGGTAAACAAAAAAGTGGAGAGTACCAATAAACTCTTGGAGCCAATATTGAAAAAAGTAGTTTCAACAAACCGTCAAAATTGGGTAGTGGAGCTTCCAAATGCCTTATGGACCTATCGCACAACATGTCGTAACACTACTAGCTACTCTCCTTATCACCTAGTCTTTGGAAAATACCCTATCTTTCCAATTGAGTTTGATATTAAGACTCTAAGAATGGCCCAGGAAATTGGACTAGATCTTACGGAAGCACACATGCAACACTTACAACAGATCAATGAGTTAAATGAAGCATTCTTATTCCCCCTTCAACGCACAACTCTTATTCATTGGCAAAGATCCAACTGACACGACAAGCATATCCAAAATAAATCCTTCTAGAAAGGTGATTGGGAACTTCTCTATGATTCCAGATTTCATGATTTTCCTGGGAAGTTGCAGACAAGGTGGATGGGACCATATGAAATCAGGGAAGTTCATGATAATGGAACTGTCTCTTTAGTTACCATCGACGAGTCTGGTTCTCCTTTTTTGGTAAATGGGCATCGACTACAACTCTACCATCAACCACTTTCAAAATAACCCTTTTTTCCAAGAAGTAAATAATGATCCCACTGTTAAGATTTTAGCTAGTTGGGAAGGTAACCCAACAGTTTTAGCTCCATGAAATTGTTGTTTTTCTAGCATTGTACATATTGTATATATATTTTTCTTTGAATATTTGATTGAGTTCTTAATTTTTATATTGTATATATATTTTTCTTTGAATATTTGATTGAGTTCTTAATTTTTTTTTACTTTATAGGAAAGTCACTTGAAAGAGCTTTGGATAAAAAAAAACCTAGAAAGGATGACTATAATGAAATATAATTAGAACTCTTCTTTGTGTTATTTATTTAAACTTCAAATTTCTCTTGTTTCACTTTGAAAAATCTATCAAATATAAACCTTTTTTTATACAGGAAATGAATATGTCATGTTCCACAGCAAAAAATCGAGAGACTGTACTAAAGAATGTGCGGTTGTAAATGTAGTAAATGAAAATGAATGAATGACACCATAAACCATCCAATATATTGTATTCTCTCGATCATTGAATAAACCTACTCATAAAATCAAATGAATTTAGTTGATGACTAATCAATCCTAGATTCTCTAAAACAAAAATTGAAATATTTCAATATAACCTGCAGAGATCACCTTATGGTACACTACCAAGTGTGGTACTTAAAGACACTCTAATAAAATGTATGAAGGATGAATGGGTAGAAACGTTAAATTTGATGGGAAAAGGTGATATTTATCAAGAAAAATATGACAAAATTGTCCAATTGTGTATCAAATGTTCGCGCGGTAGTACACAAACTAGATCGGGAATATGAGCCCCCATCACTAGAAGCAACAATATCACTAGTGAGAGCATCACCCAAGCAGAAATTGGTAATATTTTAGAAAATTTTAAAACTGACATTTTGGGTACTCTGACTACACAATTGAATGTTCTGCAGGATAAACAGAATCAAGCGGAAGTGGAACAGTTATTGGCTATATTTTTTCCATGGTGCAGGAGGAAACATGGTTCAAGGGAGTTTCCCTTGGACGTGGTTCAAACTTGTGCTATCTTTTCCAAAGACCATGTGACAGAACAATGTCCATCATTCCCAGGACTAAAATTTGTCTTTAAATAAGAAGAAGAGAAAACATAACCAATATCTCTGATGGCTCAATGTTGCCAATGGCAGGCTCTCCTCGCAAGTACGCTACACAGCCCTTCTTCTTTCTTTTATGGACAGTATAATCAACAACATAATCCTGGAAACACATGGTAGGGCCAACCATTTACTAACCCCACCTGGAAGTCCCAACAATATCTTGTTGCACCCTGGCCAAATCAACCGGTTACTAATCCTACTTGGCATAACCTACAATACTAATCAATCCTAAATTCGCTAAAACAAAAATGTCTGCGGGGGGTATCCAATTACTTAATTAGATGGTTAAATTTTAACATCATGTCATCTTCCTCGAACGTAATAGTTGTTGTTACCTTTGTTGTGATTGTTGTTCCCTTTGTGGGTAGTTTCGTTCATTCGAACATAACAGTTGTCGTTCCCTTTGCTGTGATTACCGTTCCCTTTGTGGGTAGTGTCGTTCATTCGAACGTAACAGCTATTGTTCCCTTTGTTGCTATTGTTGTTCCCTTTGCGGGTAGTGTCGTTCATTAGAATGCAAAAACTGATGTTCCCTTTGTTGTGATTGTTTTTCCCTTTGCGGGTAGTGTCATTCATTTGAACGTAACAACTGTCATTCCCTTTGGCTCGATTGTCGTTCCTTTTTTTTAGGTAGCGTTGTTCATTCGAAAGAAACAATTTTTGTTCCTTTCCTTTGAAAGTAACGATTTTTGTTTCCACCAACAATACATGCTTCTAATACATTTAGCCACTCCTTTGGGTATGAACTTCACTAACTAATTTTCAACATCATCACTTCTAATCATCATGGTAACAATTTGTCATTTTCTTTTTGAGGAATATCTAACATACCTTATCAAATTGTTTATGGAATGATTTTTCTAAATTATCTTAATATTGTTCATAATCCTTAACCACCGTAATTCATTTATTTCCACTATATATACATATACTTGAATGATAATTTGCCTTCACATCATAATAAGGAGTCTAAGGCACATTTTTACTTGGAATTCTTACACATCTTATGCCATCCCACACTCTTAAGGAGTAGATGAGCCTCCCTTAATAAAGCCTAAAAAAAAAGGAAAAAAGAAAAAAAAAAAAAAAAATTATAAAACAAATAAAGAAAATAACCTTCTCCCAAAAAGGATAGGGGGTCTCATCATGAGACAACCTACCAAGATCATAAGAGACTAACATAAGTGACATTCCCACTATGGCTACCACACCAGGGAAATGGTCGTTGGCATTTAGGGTCAAAGGACAAGAGGTCTCATCACGAGTTGACTTGTTCAATTTGTTATGATCTAGTCAGTGGCATTATTGTTATCTGGATACCAAACCAGGATAGTGGCATTTTTTGGAAAAGACTATTCAAACTATTTATTGAGGATACTGGCTCATATATGGGTTAAAAGGAAACCCTGTCAAGGCTATGGACACCTACTGGAAGCAATTTCTCTACCTTTGGTATTGAAGTTTATCTTAATACACTAAGTTTTTCTTGTGTTCATGGACTTACTTTATTAAAAAAGAGGCTATCATTCTGGCTATATTCAACACAAGGGAAAGTAACAAAATTATTATATGTGGCATATTTATAAAACATGAACATATTAGGACTACTCAGAATATTCTTCCTTAATATATTGAATATTGGTATTTGAACCTGTACTTTCCACAAAAGGTGTGATTATCATTCATGATTAACATTAAATTTCTTTGAAAGTTATTAATGGTCGTTCTCCCAACGGCAGAAGAATAATAATCATCCCTCACTTGACTGACCATAATCATTATGTTCACACATACCAACAGTCGATTTTGACCTTTTCATTCATCAAGGGGTGGACATTCCATACAATTATCGATCAGACATAATGATTGTAGATAATGGGAAAATTTGTATTTATATATACCATTTTTGTTTTGTAAGTTTTACTATTTCTAGTAATTTTCTTTCACAGGCTAGTCTAACTAAGTTTACAGGTGGGAATGAAAGTTGTGCTGACTTGTTTATAGAAGATATGGGTGGCCAAAGAATTCTCTGTGAGCCTACATTGCTGCAAGTGACTGATCAAGCAAGATAAATTCTACACCATCTAGGGTGGACACAATACTTTAAGAAACTGCAGGGATTCAATATAAATGTTGCGCTAGAATTCTTCCAAAATATACAAGGGGGAGTCTTAGTAATTCGGGGCATACAAATACCAATTATTGATCCCATTATAGGTGAGGTAACATGCCTTCCAAATGAAGGAACACAGTGTACTAGTAAATACAAAACACTCAAGGAATTTGTGGAATCCTTCGCAAAACCAGGGGAGGAATTAGACAAGAAAGGAAAAGGCCTCAACCCCACTTCTCTTAGTGAACCTCGAAGGGAGATAATAGGCATGTTGTAGAGATACATCATGTGTGATGGACAATACAACATGGTGAGACCTCGCTACCTCAAGTTGTTGAAAGTATTAAAACAACACTTAGTGTTAAACCTACCATTCTTTTTGAATAACATATTGCATGAAGTCATTCAGAGAACCCAAAAAGCCAAAGACCCTGCTAATGTAATAAATCATCATGGGTTAGTAAAATTTATAGTAGATAGGGCCTTAAATCATATAAAAATAATGTGGGGGGACTTAATTGAGCTCGACACACCCTTGAAAATTGAGCAACTAGAAGTCCACCATGAAATTCCTCCACAAGGAATTGTGACAGCCTAGCCAGAGGGAGATAATTCCCAAATACAAATACCAGTGCCCCAACCTAAAATTGGAACATACCTTATTCAATTGGAAAAAAGTCAGAGAATGAAAGAAGGAACATCAAAGAGGAAAAGACATAGAACAATTTATGTTCCTAAAACCTCCGCTATAAAAATAAGAAAGGGTAAAGAGACAATACAACCTGAAAGCACTGAGGAAACTGTGCAAACAAAAGAGCCATCACATGAAATCCCTGTAGGACAACATGATGATCTCTTTGAAATTTATGAAGAGGATATGGCTCAAGTATTGGGAAATTTTGGAATATCACTTACTGAGGATACAAACATGCCAAAAGAATATCAAGCTCCAAACTCTCTTCCTCCAAACTCTTCCTATGATTTTCCTGATATGGAGATGCCATCCTGTCCTACGAGGGAATTTTCTGAGGAAGAAGAACATCTAGAATATCAGTTTGAGGTGAACATTCCTATAGAACAAAAAGAGTGCCTGGAAGATACAGGGAATCAATTACCAATTGATCAAGGTGGGGAAGACCTTGAGATTCCCCTTGGATAGAAAGAAACAACAACAAAACGCAATAACATAATCAAAAAACTAGAACATGAAAAAAAGACATTGAGGAAGAGGTTCAAGAAAATAAAGGTATTAAAACAAAAAGTTGGAATATTAAAAGAAACAATTAGACAACTTAAGAAGTAGCTGGAACAATATGACAAAGCCCATAAGAAGAAGAAATTTAATAGGGCTAGAGTACAAGGAAGAAATCCACTCCCCAGAAGGGAAATTCACACTAATTATGTTGAAAGACAAACAAATTTGCATGCTCCTTTGGAATTAGTTGAAATAGAAACTCAGACAAATGCTCCGGCAACAATAGAAACAATTGTTCATACTGAAGAAGTATTTCATTCCCCTAAACATGTTTTCACTATTAGAAGGTTGGAAGAAGAATTAGAACAATCCCAACAAACCCTAACCCAATGTCGAAATGAAATGGTGACAATGACAGAGCATCAGAAAGTTGTCAGAGAGCTCCGATCCATGTCAACAACTGAGAATGAAAATTTTTTTGAACTCAACAAAGTCAAATAAAAGGTAAAGAAGATGTAGGGTCAAATTGATGGAGCTTTGAAGAAAACAAAACAATTATGGAATTAATGAAGGATTCAAGGATTCTGATCATTTTTACGTACTCAGTTTTTCGTAGCAGTATCTTCTGAAGACCCTGGGCCTAGTCGATAGGAGCTACTATCTCATCTATAATATTACCAAATATGTTATAATTCTGTGATTTGATATTCCCTTCAACAGTTAAGATAGACTTGTTAATGTGTTTATTTTTTTATGAATTGGTTGTGTTGTTCCATTTCAATATTATCGATTGTTGTTCCATTTCCAATTGTTGTCAATTTATTGTTTGTGAGCTCCTTTCATTTAAATTCTCATTTGATGTTCCTTTCATTAAATTCTCATTTCTTGTTCCTTTCGGTTAATTCACATTTTTTGTTCCTTCTTAAATATTTATTAGATTGTTGTTCCTTTCCAATAGATTAATTAATCATTGAGTGATTAATTCATTGAGTGTTTTCGTAGACTAAAGTGTTGTTTCTTAGATAGATGAATGAATTCAGTAAATTGATTGATGTTTTGATTCATGGTGTGTTATTTTTTAGAATATATTTATGTTGACTGAGTTATTAGTTTCAAAGTTTGTAGTTAATGCATGAACAACTTTATTATTACTGTAATTTAGATAGACTATGATATGTTGTAGCTAAACTATCTACACGATTTAAACCTCTACGACTATATGCATAGACTTTACTGACAATCTTGAAATAAAATATGAATCCTTGGTTGATAAATTAATGTCAAACTAAGGTTGTTTTTAGTACATATTTAGATCCCAACACCTGGCCTTTGGCCCTCTTACTTGCATATTTTTCCAAATCACTATTGAGTTTCTCTTCTAAAAAACCAAATTTTTGAAGATGTACATGCCCTGCACCACTATTTCCCACGTACATACACTTTCTTCACCACTACATCTCGTGTACATATGCATGTTGGACAACTACAACCCACGTATACTTGAAAAAGTTTCAAAAAATAAAAAGTTGCTAGGAATTCGTTGAGATTACGGGCTATTGGGTAGTTTCCCAAATAATCCACTGTCTATAGCCCATCACCCAACCGAATAACCATCCTTTTCCCATATAAAAGGAGGTGATGGGGTCTCATTTAACATCTAGACATGATAAAAATCAAACTCTACCCATTTCACATCCCATCCTTGCCCAAGTTATTGCAATCCTTTTGTGAGAATTATCTCTGCATTTCCTAATTATCCCTTCTTCCTCCATCAAAAATGCATTCACTTCCCAAGAAGATATCAAAAGGTTGAGAGGAGAATCCGTAAAAAGGTGCACTTGGATATTGGTGAAGAGGATCTTGAACCAAGTTTGCGGAGCAGTAGTAGACTTTGATTGTAAAGGTATAATCATTGAATTATTAATAAAAGAATTACTTTTCCTATCCCAAATCATGGTGTATTGAATGCTTTTGTTGGTTTATGTTCTAACATATAATCCTAATTTGTACATGGAATAGCATGCTAGTCATTTGTTGTTTGTTAAGAACCAAATATCAATACAACATAGAATAAGTACTCAATGCCTTGAAAAAGAGATAAATTTAGATAATAAGCCTCTTCAAGGGGTCAACCTCCTTTTGCCTACATAAATGTATAATTACAAGATGATTCAAAATGAAAATGTCCCCTTGGTATATATAGGAGACT
>CBVK0103032183.1:0-12199 GCA_900067695.1 Picea abies | reverse complement strand
TCTAAAGTCACATTGTGTTGAATTCTTCAAGTTGGGTTTGATGATGCAGGCTATATGTGTTCTTGGAATTGACCTCCTCAAATCAGTTCTTTAATTTGTCAAACCAATGGGCTTTAGATCTTCTGTTGACATGTTGACTTATGCCTCAAATTGTTTTAAGTCTTGAATGCAAAAAGACTTTGGAGGGGATTTATATTCATAGAAAAATCAATAAGAAATATGTGCCAACTACCCAATCAAGGTGTTTTCTCATGTTGGATCTGATCCTCTTGTTGCTTTACATTCCCAATTATTTATTCTAGAATTGTCTACTCATGAAAATTTACATGTGGAAGTAGTGGTTTTATTCTCTTGTCCATGTGGGATTCTTTTTTTCCTTTGGTGTCCATTTATGAAGTTACTGATTGATGACTGGTAGTCGAGAAATCAGACTTTGATATTGTTCGTTTGAAAAACTGAAATCTCTGTTGATATGATGAAGCAACCCTCGACTGTTCTACAGGATGTTGTGTAAATCCCTTGAATGTTGTTTGGTAGATCCTTGGGGTCATTTTATGCAAGTATTGTGAAAACATGTTTCATTCATTAATTGAATATTGAGCCTCCATCCCCATTGACTTTAACTATTCGAAAAGATATAATTTTTCCACCAAGAGGGGATCCTTCATTGAAGTCAAATATGGATTGAAATTTTGTTTCACTTCCTAAGATTTTCCCTTGACCTGGTTGAGATGCTTGATGGCCTTGTCAGTTTCCACTTGAGCCTTGTTCGGTTCTCTGAACTATTCCATTTCCTACTTGGATATTTCGATCTCAACTTCCTTTTCTTTTGCAATATTATTTGATATATCCAATTTGAATTTTGGGTTAGTGGTGATTTCTTTGTGTTTGGGAATGAAATGGAACACAATATGAAACAAGGAACATGGTACTGCAGACAACCGAAGAGGGACAAACAATTTTGAATAACATAGGTGGTGTCTAAAGACATCGTTACAACACTTAAGCACAAAGTACTGTGATTAGAACATCACAGTGCATATTACACATATTTATCAACATGATATATAGTAAAATCTCAAAAATACTTCACACTCGAAATTTGATAATGACCCAAGGGGTCTTGTTTTATAGACTCAATATCTAGTTGACTCCCACATAATATGGAATATATTTTCCACATACAACTATCAGTGGTTAGAGTTCATTCCAAAAAATCATCTCTGTCAAGTCGGCTCGATGGGACTTGACCTAACCAATTGTTCATCTAACTCATAGTCAATTGTAGGGTTGTTCAATCCACCACCCGACTATCTTCAACTACTAGTTGATTGTTCGATCGATAGGAACATCGACTATTTGACAGATTGGTGTGGTGTGTTGGTAAATCACCTGAACGACTATGTCTAGATGTAGGTCAACCTCTCGAACGACTGAACCCATAATATGTGTGATGAACCATCAATGTTTTATTTTCCAACACCCCTCAATTAGCACACAACTCTGAAGGTTCAGGAGGTGAAATTACATCACTGCGACACCCCCCATAATTTAAAATTCATGAAGCCCAAGAAAATTGTGGATATTGATAAATATAGCTTCAGCTAAAGGTTTGGTGAATATATCAGCAACTTTATCTTCAACACAACAATATTCAAGAGAAACAACTTAATCATAAACCAAATGTCACAAATAGTGACCATGGATCTCAACATGCTTCATATTACTATGATCAATACGATTGTTAGAAACCTATATAAAACTTTGATTATCATGTAATATTTTAGTCAAGGTTTGAATAGGAAATCCAAGCTCACCCAAAATTTGATGAATCCAAACTACTTTAGTACCTGTTTGAACAACATCATGATATTCTGCTTCTATAGTAAAAAACTAAACTACATTTTTTTTCTTTCAGAACCAAAACAAAGTACAATGCTATAGTGAAACACATACCCAGAAGTGGGCTTCCAATCATCTCCATCACCAGCCCAGTCGGAGTCAGTGAAATCGACTAGAAAATCTGAACTATGACAATATTTGATACCAAATTAAGTGATACCCTTCAGATATCGAATAATGCGTTTGATGGATTTCCAATGTCTTTCCATGGGTTCTTGAATGAACCGAGAAACCACATTTATATCAAAGTATATATCAGGTCGACTAAGAGTAAGATAAATAAGTCTCTCGACCAATTTTCGATAGAGTGTAGCATTGAAAATAGGTGTTTGATACATTTTAGTAAGATTCACACCAAACTGAAAAGGAGTAGCACAAGGATTGCAATGACCCATCTTAAAACATGCCAATATATTCAGGACATATTTAGACCGAGAAATAAAAAAACCTTCACATAGTGGTAATACTTGAAGACCCCAAAAAAATGCAGAGTGCCAAGATCTGTCATATCAAACAAGTTAACAACTTGTTTCTTCAATCTAAAGATGAGAGAATTAGTATTGCTAGTAATGATTAAGTCATCAACATATACAACAACAATGAAGGTTTATCATATTCACACCATTCAAATCCTATCCTGAGAAATAAACAAACAATCTTAGCATAACAGGCCCAGGGATCCTGCTTCAAACCATAAAGCGACTTCTTGAGTGTTGTGGAAAATTTTCCCCTCTAGGTAGATGAAACCCCCCTTGGATTAAAACTCCTTTGATCCAAGGCATAAATAAAAAGATGGTTTTCTATTCCCCCCTAGATATACTCTATATTTCAACAATAAGAATGGGAATAGAAGGATATATGACTTACCTCTTTTCGGTCGATTTTTGTCACTTCTCCAACCATTGATATTAATGTCTAAGCTCTTGGTGCAAGAGAAGTTCTGCAAGGAACAAAGTAATACATCCTTCTTCAACGATATATTGTTAAGCATAATACATATATCTATATCAAATTAGAAAAAAAAGACATGCATATAGTGAACAATATAAGCATGAGGAGAATAGGCCAAGTTATATTATGGAAAGCAATATATAGTGAAGCATTTACAACCTTAATGCCAATTTTGCAATAGAGCCTCCAAGCTCTCCTTTCTATCCCCTTGAATGCCACATATCAACAATATGATATCCTGAAGTTCTTCCTATCCTTCACCCAAGACTGGCCTTCATTATATAGGAGTTTGAGGAAACATAAGCATGGGATATTTTTTAGGAGAGGATTGGTTCAAATGAGGAATTATCTAAACAAACAGGATTGACCTTGCCTTGGATAGAGGCTATCTCAAACCAACCTCAAAACAACTGAAATATCCCAGAAACAACCTCTCAAAATACTACATAATGGTTGGAACCATTTCATCAACCCCCATAACTGAGCATAGGGTGAGATTATCACTCCCCTATAACTGGTCAGGGAGAGATGATCAGGGTTTATCCCCCTCTCCATATGGGTAGGGGAGCGATATTCCTCTAAAAAGGCCAAAAAATCAAGGTAAAATATAGTATTTTGACCTCCAAATGATAGGTTTCCCTTCCAACAAGTCTATGGGTTATGAAAAACACTCCCACATGGTGATGAAATTATGACACTTAAGTGTGAAACTTAGTAATGTGTGATGCTTAAGTGTGACACTTGGTAGTGTGACAAATAGGTGTGTAATATATGCCCCCTAAAGTGTGAGGTCAGAAGAGAAAATAATGGTCAAAACACTTTACAAAAATTTATGTTCAAGGGTGCTAGAATAGGAGAGTCAAGCGGAAGCTAAAAACAAACATAAACCAATATATATGTATCATCCCTAAGGTAGGCATACCCATACTTAGAATAAACTAACTCAAAGCAAATCCATCGACCAATACATTACATATCCATGAAAGCACCGACTAAGGATATGGCCACCAAAGATATGATGTGAATCCATACCTCCATGACAAGATCAGGTTGTAGTTGTTGAGGCCTCCATTTTGAAGAACTAGTTTTGTGGAACCCCATAACACATTGGCATTAGAAAAAAGGGGTGGAAAGCTAACTGCCAGTGCGCCAGCAGGGAAAAAGAGTGATGCGCCAACTGGAGGAAGAAGAAAAAAATCCTAGAAGCTTCGATCGCAAGAAAAGACAAAGAGGAATCAAGAAAAAACCAAGAAAATGATATAAATTAGGGAAAATGTAATGGGAAAGGGTTGGTAATTTTAGAATGGACTTGTTTTTTGCTATACTGCTTTGCTAATATTCCTCTATTGTATGAGATTACTTTGCTAGGATCTATCTTCCAAGCAAACAACTAATTCTAGTTATGTTGTGTAAGCTATGATATGAAAGACTTTCCATGTGATCACCAGTATAAGATATAATAATATAGAAAGGAGTATCTAGGCATACAAATTTTGTTGTGTTATGGATGAATGCTTGGTATTCTTTTCCTGTAATCTATCTTGAGTTGTTTATTTATGAATTGCACTACTATTTTAGCAATTTTTGTAATGTATGTGTTTACTTTAACATAAAGAAACACATATTGTACATTGTATTTATTGACCTAAGGCTTCATATGCTATGATATCGTTACACATATATGGAACTATGCTATGATATGTTGGATCTGATGATGTGTCCTCTGTAAATCACTTTATCACACAATTTCTCGGCTGCATTTCGGGTGAGACCTCCTTCCCTTGTGGAAGGTTTAATATGCCAGATAAACTAGACTACAACGGTACCTTTGTTGGTAACCTATGAGAACAAAAATCTCCAATTCCATGCCAACAAATGGTTCTGTTGTTGGGACCTGAATTTTCAGCAAGTTTTCAAAGGATGCAACATCACATATTTAAGTCTGACATTGAAATATGATGGCAAAGAAGGTGTGACAAGTTTATATTTCAAGAAACTGAGTTACGAAAAAAAAAAATGAGGGATGTGAAGGACACAATAATCTATTATGAACCATCTAGTGATCAGTAAGAGATATTATGGATCCAAACTAGAAGAGGTCTACCAGTGTCTCGACCGGTTACAAGAAGCAACATAATTTAAAGATCACGTCAAGAAAATATTTAATTGGATGATTGAGTGCATTTCTACTCTTCACAATTCGGATCACCATATTTGTCGAGCTATGGAATTATAGGTCCAAAATACCCTAAAAGGATACATCATTGAATTTTTCATGAAAAATCACCAGTCATTCTCAAAGGCAGAAGCAATATTTTATGAGGAAGCCCGAGGGAGATTACTAAGATAAATTTCATTGTGGATGAAGATATTGATGATAGGACAAGGAATGCTACTAGTTCATGTGGTTGAAATGGCCGAGTAAAACACTTTGCACATGAGGGGAAGGTGATTTAGACGAGGATCCATGAGTTAGGATATGAAATTTATTGAGGTATGGGGGATCATTATGAGAAGAATGCTAGAGAAAAGGAGGCTTAGAAAAGGGTTGAGGTTCTTGAAAAGTTGTGGCGAGAGTAGATGTGAAAGTTTATGAATATTTCAGATCAATTATGCAAGGATATCGGTCTCGAGAAGAGTCATACAAGAGAGTTAGATAAGTTGAAAGAGTTGTAGTTACGTGGAAAGTTGGCCAACCAATGGTTAAAGGAGAAGTTTGGAGAGAAATATGAGAGTTTTGGAGATAGAATACAAGATGAATAAATGTCAGAAGAAATAATCACAATCAGAGTCACCACCAAGGATCAAGACTCAGTTGTAACCTTTGAAGAAGTTGAGGGAGAATCAACTACTGCAGCCCCCAAAGCTATGAAGTATACTATAGGACTTGATACAATATTTCCTGCTAATGTGACCCCCTAGGTAAACGAATCCCATATCAAAGGTACAATAAATAGCCTTGGATCTCCCATTCCATTAGTGAAATATTCCAATCTGGTAAATTCTACAATAAACTCTCCCATAATTCCTATCATTTCTCCTCATTCTAGTCAAACTAGTTCGAGTGGTATCAATATAAGTAGTCTAGAAAATTATTTAGTGTTATTTCAACTGGGACCTCTAGGATTTATCTTGATAGGGTCCCCAAATCCTCCCATGGTGCATCAACATGAGGATTTATCTTGATAGGGTCCCCAAATCCTCCCATGGTGCATCAACATGACAAATCCCTCACCCAATACCAAGAATTTATGGGTAAAGGGGTGAGGTTGTGGAACAAAATTAGTTCCTTTGTGAGGCCATCTAGTGGTTTCATGGAACTTTGGATGCTAATAAAATATTTGAGTTCCAAACCACATTAATGGGTTAGGCATTAAAATGGTATACAAAATGCATCAAACCAAGGAATCCCTAGGGGAAACCATTTTCTTTACCATAAATCAAACAAAATTTATCATTGAATTTAAACTACCCCAAACCGAGAAACAAGCTCTTTTTGAATTGTGGGAAATCAAATAGAGAGATGGAGAATCTTCCTGTGAGTATAACCAAAGATTCAAAGACACGATAGGAAAATTAGCCAACCCTATTCATCAACACCACTAGTGGGAATGGTTCATTCATGGACTTTTACCATTAACTCAAATTCCCTAGACTCAACAGTGGATAACTACATTGGGGGAAGACCTAGAAAATGCCATGAAAATTGAGGTAATGGTGGGATATGCTGGGAATTTGTGGGTAAAAAGACCACCCAATGACTATAATATTACGCAACTACAAGGCCATATTTCCTCCCTGACTGATAAGATTCAAGAACTGACCATTCCTATAGAAGCCTTCCCTCAAGTCTAGTGCACTAGTTTTTAGACCGAAGGACATGCAGTTACAGAATATCCCAGACTGAGGGGTGCAAGCGAAGGACATGCAGTTACAGAATATCCCAGACTGAGGGGTGCAAGATCCCCCTGACAACCCATGGTGTCTCCACCAATAGGACCATCTGGAGGAGTGGTGCAAGTTGCAACCAAAACACCATTCCATGTCCTTGTGCAGTACCATGCCTTCCAAAACCATGAAGGTACTTACAATAATGACTATTGTGACATCTACCGAAGTCGTGGAAACCCCCCTCAACATTTCCCAATCCTACAAAAATACTCCCCCGTTCCAAAAATAGTATACTTTGAATTCTATGGGTCACCTACTCACGTTGCTAAAAAATTCCATGCTTTTGACGCCCTTGAAGATAGACTAGATCCGTCTACATTCAAGGTTGAAGAAGTTCCTCAAGTATTTGGAGGAGGACATTGAGGTGGTGGATGTTTCATAGGTGGACAAACTAGCAGAAGAGGACCAACTCAGTTTTATAATTGTGATGAGCAGGGAAATCTCACTAGAGATTGTCCTCTTCCGATATTTCCTTGGTGTGCCCACTGTAGAAACAACACCCATGCCACTAAGGATTGTCCTGATTTGATTGCGAAATGGGACGATCAGGCAAGACATCGAGGCACTAATTTGATAAATTTAGAACCTTTGCCTATCATTGAAGAACAAGAACCCAATATTAATATTATTACTAGAGGAGTAACAAGGATTGATGCCAATGTTGAAAAATTGAATCACATTAAGATCTTCAAGGGGGTACTAAAATATGTGAGATCCCCCTTGTGCAAAAACAATTCTTTAATGTTGTTGTTGAGATATTACAATGGGTTTCTAATCCTGCAATACTGATACCTATAGACTCAAGCCAAGAGCCTCAACCTAAACTTGCAGAGCATTTTCTGGAATAGAAATATCTTCTTGTAAGACCCTAATAGACTATTGAATTGTGGTTCCACTTACTTTCTAATATTTTGGATGTTGAAAAACTCACTAGGGAGTTTTGGAACAAGCTCAAGGGGATTTTAGAGATTGAAACAAACCCATAAGAGTTGATTGTTTCTCATATTCCCAAAATACATACATGTAGAATACAAAGAAGGAAGTAGAGATCCAGATGGGAATTTAGAATAAATACTGGCATCATTGGTTACAAAATTAAAGATGTTATGTCATATTTGGGGTTTGACGTAAAAATCCTAGAAAATAAAAGTTGGGAAGCCATGAGTAAGACCAAGTTGGTCTATTTGCCCATTCAGTTGTGGATGGTTAATCGGTGTTGTATCTACCCTATTAGGAGGCTACAGAATGTTGAACTAGAATTAGATGGAGTCAAGACAATGGAAGACTTTAAGGTTATAGAAATCACAGGGAAAAAGAACCCATGCCCATCTTTACTAGGCATTGATTGGGCTTATGAAAAAAAAATTGTTATCGACATTAAGAAAGAAATAATGTCTTTTAAAGTGGAAGGTATGAAGGTAACCCAACTATTAGAACCATATCAGGGCCCCTGCTATACATATCCAGTAGAGGATAATATGAAAGAGGATACCCTAGATCATCTCTACACTCTCACTACAGGAAAGAGGGTTGATTATATTAAACCAACTACAGAAGGCTTGATAAGTGGCATAGTATTCAGTCTGTAGGGGAAGATTAAAAGATAGTGTTTAACAACTGGAAACAGGGAATATATGTGAACTTCTCATGACATCGTGTGACTATTAGAGCATCTAGGTGAGTTATATATGAGGTTAGAGAACACCCTCTGTAAGATGGCACTTCTGATTTGGCTAGTTTTCTAGTTGATGTAGAGGCTAAAGTTGCACCAGAACAAAGAGTTCATGTATTAGATGTTGTGTTACGATCCTCTTTATCTATATGGTGGGACACTCATAATGGTAATTTATCTTCATGGGACAAATCCATGCATTCCATCCAACATCACTTTGTTCCCCCTTCACAACTTACTTTATTGAATTTGGACTAGTCAACTTTGGAATTATATGATGGGATTTCGAATCCAAGGGAGCATGTAGCACATTGTATTCAGGTATGGGAAATTAAAAAAATAAATTCTCAACTATGGGTGCATCAGTATATTCATTCCTTGAGACAAATTCCAACTTATTGGTATATACATGAGGAAGCTCGATGCCAAATGGCTTGCTAGGAAATCCTTGAGCAACAACTCTATCGAGACTTGTTATTCTCAGGTAAGCCCCCTGAAATCACTGTCTCTTTGAAATAGATTAAGAAAATAATTTGTTCCTATGAAGTTAAGCTTATACATCCTCCTACTATCTATTATGAACATGAGAACTTCCTTCATCATAGTCTTTACACATCCCCTACTCGATTACCTATAGTATGTCTTACTGTTAATAGAAACCCAGAAGATCCCGATGATCTTGAGGAACTTAGGAATATGACGTTTCAGGAATCCAAAGGGACTAGGGAGGTTAAAGATACTATCCCAAATGATGTCATTAGTTCCTATACCAAACCCTTGAATTTGCAAAAAGTCAATATAGGAACAGATGGGCATCCTAAGGTAGCCTCCATTGGAGACTATTGGTATACTTTTCCAATCACAAACTTTCGCAAGATGAATGCAACTACACCACAACTAAAAGGGAAGGTTTGGATATGGTGTATGATTTACAAACATTTAGGCATTATTTAATTGGAAGTCATTTTAATTGTTTTACTAACCATTCTGATTTGAAGTATTTGGTGAAGGATCGCAGTGTGGAAACATGGAGGAACTAAGATCATTGATAATTATAGAGCAATGGCAGGCATAAATAATAGAGCCTCTAATTTGGAAGAACCACCATTTATAGTTGAACTGCTAACCATATCAACGAGGAGGAAGATCGACTATTAATCAGACAATGGATCAACGATGATCCATTAAAATGATATCATGTGGCCCACAACAAGAACCTTGGAAATCATATTAAAGAATATCGAACGATGGATATGATCTTGTATTCCATCAAGAGAGGAGATCAATGACTCTCATCAAATTGCAGGTGACCAACTAGTACATAGGTTAATAGAGAGGCACCCCCCCTTAATTTCAACATGTGTTCAAAAGGAAAGACATGTGTCAGTGTATTTTTTATTGTGCCCCCTACCTAGAGATCTGATTTAAGGGTATAATCCCCCATAATAAAGAATGCGGCCCCACGTTCTTGTATCTATGCCCATTTGGATTCCTCAAGTAACAAAGGAAAATAAGCCTTAGGGGCTTATACTTTATGCGAACATTTCAATGGTGTTTCGATGCCTTCGTCGGCTCGAAGGATGATGTGGGTCCACATTGTATGTAGAATATGGTTGATTGAACCTTACATATATCCATCATGATGATGAGAACAAATGAGTGAGGGGATGAATGCATGGGTGTGAAAAGTGCATAGGAGTAGAAGTGCGAAGAGTAGAGTCTCTGTGGTCTTTGTGAAATTGTTGATAAACAGTGAAGATGAACTGAAGATTGAGCACATATAGGAAGAAACATGCTAGATAAAGTTATTAAAGAAAATTAATATATTTATGCAATTCAAGGGTGGTTGGGTGGAGCAAGGAAAGATTGAGTTAGATCTCAATCAGCAGGTTGGTTCTTGAAGTCATTGATTTGGCACTTAAGAGGATTGGTGTCATCATATGTTTGTAGGTTGGTGCCTACAGAGGATTGGTGTAACATCCTTGGCCATCCATGTCAGGCCATGCTACTCTAGAAAACTCTTTCATTCTCTGCTCAACATACTGTAACATACATAGTATCCAACTGAGTTATGCCACATAAAATTTTCGAACTGCATGCAATTAAAACATATACACATAGAACTCTTGCGGAAATTTATATATGAAACATAAAAATACAAATACATATTGTAAATACATAGATTCATATGGAAATCATAGTAAACATATAAATGCAACATATGCAGGCAATACCCATAAATATAAACACAGTTATAAACCATACATAGGATAAATCCATAAAAATAAACATGTAATTAATTATGCATCATGTAATTCATCACAAAGTAGAAAATTATCTTGGTAATAATATCACCAACTGCATGCAGACCTTCCAAACACGTCCCATCCTTATACCACACTTCTCATCACTCTCAGCAGTGGGTCACCCCCGAGCTGGGACTAAACTCCATCCGGGTAAAGGGTTCCTAACCAGGCTAATGGATCATAGACAAAAGGAAAGACTCTGTCACAGGTGCCAACTCAAACTAAAAACATACAGTCCCTCATTCCCCACATGCTTGTCCCACCCCAGGAAGTGTGCCCCTTCTCTGCTCAATAGTCCTTCGGCTTCTCCACTTCCTTTACGGGCTTCAGCAACAGGTCAGATAGGAAGTCTCATAGCCCTGTAGATGCAATTTAGCACCTTTAGGAAATCCATTCCCAATAATTCTCTCACCTAGAGAGATTGCTCACGGGCCTGACAAATCCCCTCTTCAATATCCCACAGGCCTAACAACCCGCTTCTTCAGTCCATCTCCCAAACTAACCAGGTACATAAACAAGTATGGCTATGTATATGGGTTCAGTTATAGTGACAGGAAAGTACAGAGGATAGCTAACTGCGTGAGTGCAAGTTCATGGTATGGCTGATTGGATGACTGTAATGGAAAGAATGATGGAAAATGAACTAAGTCCAAACCATATGTATGCATGTCCCCAACTTGACATTTGTCATGTTGGGAGCTACTTTGGCCCACTTGTCACAAACTCTGGAACTCAGGATAAAATAATTATCCATACTTTATACTTTAAGAAATATTAATATAATATTCATTTTTGTCTAAAGCTCCCTAGATTAGCCCCTTTTCCTTAAATTTTATCCCCCCCTTTCCCTAACTAGTGGATTTCAGTCCCCCATACTCTTTTATTGTGGTCGGTCTACGCGCAACGATGTATTTTATATTAATGATGAGACATATACAAAAATAGGCTCGTTGGCCTTTAACATTTAGGCTCTCTGGCTTAATCATCACATAATCCTTTTGGCTTAGAATAAACTGTCTCACCAACCTATAAAATGCATCATATACATAAAGGCTACCTGGCCTCCATATACGCATCATAGTAAGTTCATTTCTTCAATTTTCTGAACATGAAATTTTTTGTAGTCACTATTCCTATGACTACCTAACTTGCAACTTTCTTGTTGTAATGTTTAACAGTTCCTAGAATTTTCTCAACTTCATGAGTTAGCAAAATTTCATCCATTAGTATAATTATTTACATGCAAAAACACATATACATGCACTCACAAAATGAATTCAACAAAATGCATTTAAGTATACAATTCCATCATGTACGAGTGCAACTCTACCACTTACTAGGCATGAGTGCAACTCTCGGTGCCTATTTATTCAATGCACCTTTGCATTGATTTTTAGAATGATATTTATCTAAGTCA
>CBVK0103032143.1:0-17405 GCA_900067695.1 Picea abies | reverse complement strand
ACACTCTTTCCCTACACGACGCTCTTCCGATCTAACCAATAGTCAACGACCAATGATGGTTTGTCATCTATTGAGCGCAAGGTCACCTATCAATGATGGAAATAGGCCCAGGTTGAAACTCTAGGTCATAATCTCAGAGAAATGTGTTAGATTTGATAAGAGTAGATCCACCAACAAGAAGTCAATGGGGACCTTCTACACTAGCACGAGAAAAGTATAAATATTCTTGTGAGATTGAGACATATTTGAATGACAGAGGAAGGTCGACTTGAGAGGTCTGAGACTTTCCATAGAATGGTTGAATCATGATGAAAATTCCCTTGAACAAAAGAAAGACACATTATGTGACTCAGGAAGAATGGATTATAAACTGGAATACATTCGTGATACAAGAGGCATCATCAAACACTCCATATTGTTGGAAGAATAACCAACCGAAGGATATTATACTAAAAAACGAGAAAAAGTATCCTAAATCCATACTAAACCCAAAATATTGAGACACTAACTCAAATATTGTGCTTTGTACAAGGGAGACAAGACTCTTCCCAACAAAAAGATAGTCTCTTTCCCCCCTTATTTTTAGTTTTTTTAGTTTTTTTTATCTTTTTCATGTTATTAAACCTTGAAAAAGAACAAAACAATTCTATAGCACAGTGGAGGAAATGAGCGTCACAGACACGAAAACTAGTTTCAAAGCACAATGAACATACCTGTGCTCAATGGAAGGAATCATGTGCAGGATAAGAACACTCATGGGATGTTTCATCCATGGTTAAGGTGTCGAGTCACAAAGGCATAAATTGCAAGGCTAGAAAATGGTAGGAATGCATAAGAAAATGGTTCAACGATGGCAAGTTGAAGCTGACATTAGGCCTAGAAGTGTGAGTGGTTAATATGTAATGCAATTACAACTCAAAAAAAAGTTGGAAGCCCTGTGGGAAGGTTATCCAACAATATATTGATAGGAATTCATGAGGCCTCAACGCAAAGACATGGCATAACTAAACAAGGCTTCCTAGCCTACTGAAACAACTACAACATGGGTGTCAAAAATGCCAGTGAGGTATGATTCGGATTTATAAGAAGAAAGAAATGAAATACATATCTATAACATTAACATAGATATATAGAAAACAATAATAGAGATACAATGAAACTTAAGTTCTATCAATAAAAAAATATGTTGAAACTGTAAAATACAAAATGAAACAATCTTGCTCAAATGGAAGTAGATGTGGCGGCTATGCGTATTCACTTGAGAAACTTACAATGATACCTCCAATATTTTTTAGCATCAAAGTAATAAAAAAGCCTATACATCCAAAAATCTAACCCTAGAAGATGAATCACCAAAAGTCGTGTGGGCCCCGATGGGGTAAGTTGGTACATCAACATCCTGGGGCCGTAACTTTCGCATATGATCTTCATTTTAGGCACATGATAGCCCATGTAAAGTTCTATTTGAATACCACACATTTTTTTTTATCACATTATAACTTTAAATATAGTGTGACTGTGGAGAGCCCAAAAAACATTGTTTAGGGCCTCAAAATGGTCCCGAACGTTTAGGACCCAAAAAGATAGAAACAAATTGCCAAGATGAAAATTGTATGTGAACCAGTTGGAAGAGGTGGGTGGCCACTGATATCCACCAAGATCAATCCTCCCCCATTAGGAAGAAATGGTCTCCATTGCGTTGAGTTCCCCCAACATATGAGGAAATTTATTTTGAATTTGGCCTAGGGTGAGCCACTTGCCTCGGTGCAGGAGTTGCCCCAGTTTGACAACACGATAAAGATGAAGCTTCTATTAGCGAGTACCCTTGACCTGTGTGTCCATGATATGATTATTGGATTCTTGTTCCATGAATTCAGGTTTGATATCTCTCGGTGTCAACTTTTTTTCTATCTCTGAGGTGTCCAATAATGGTTGAAATTATGGTCGAAGAGGGTCCACTTTAAACACTAGGTGCAATCCAAGGAAGGGGAAAATGTTGAGCTCAAAATTAGTTTCACCCATAGCCTTGGTGATGGTGTAAGGTCCATAGAGGAGTAGAAAAAGCTTCTGATGGGGTCCTATAAGGTGTTCTTTCTACAAATTCTACCAAACTTTATTTCCCACCTGAAACTTGTGACTACAAGAACCAGGTTTCTGCAATAGTAAGGGAAAGGGATAAAGACACTCGATTCATTCTTCCTTTTTCTATCTATGCATGTGATTTGACTCTAGTTAGTATTACTTTCTTATGATTGATATTCCTCTTCTTATCATAATTCTGATTTTTATAGAGATTCTTCAGAGTCACAATCATGAAGATTATGTCATAATTAATCCATAAACTAAGTCTATTCTATGAGGCATAACAACATAATTCATACGAACACATAGATAATTAGATACCACAAGACTCAATATCATCTATGAACTCTCTCTTTATTCATCTTTCTCTTTATTTATTTATGGAATAATCTTTCAGCACCCTTATCTCCCAACCCATTACATATTTATACTTCAAAATCTAGGGGTTAAAACCCTAGTCTATTTATCCCAAAACTATAGCACTGCAATGTCTGGCCATTTCAGTTAACTGGTTGTTCGACCGCTTTCTTCTTCTTTTATCTCTTCATGTTTCTTTTCTATTGTTATTTTATTTTTGGAATGTCATGTTGTCATCCTTCTCTTGTTCTTTATTCTCTCGCTTTGTTGCTTTATTCTTTTTTCTGTGCACTATCTTCCTCCCGCGCGCTTTCTTCCTTCTGTGCACTGTCTTCCTCCTACGCACTTTCTTCCTTCTGTGCAATTTTCTATGGAATGTGTCTTAGTTGCATGCTACTTTCCTTCCTATGCGCACTCTATTTATACTTAGGGTTTCCTCCCAACATTGTATCCAAAAACTGTATGTCCAACACTTGGTATATGATCTTGGGTTTTATGGTGCATACTTGAGGCATATTGTTGAGACATTGGAACATATTGGATACTTGGCATATGGTATGGTATAGGTTCTAATACATGGTTGATGTACATGGTATGGTGATGGTTTTGGTATCCATGTGAATGGATCTGGTTATGGTTGATCAATGATAGAAATAGTGGCAGGTTGGATGATTAGTTGATCATCATTTACAGGTTGATGTGATAGTGACAATGGTAGTGACAGTGACAATGATAGTGGCAGTGATAGTGACAGTGATAGTGACACGTTGATGTATCATTGACAATGGTAGTGACATTGGAAGTGATAGTGACAGTGACAGGTTGATGTATTAGTGATAGTGGAAGTTACAGGTTGATTAGTGGTGGTGATAGTGAGTCTCCACTTATATTTCAGGGTGGAAGGACATGGCAAGAAAAGGGGGTTGTAGCCTCCTTCTGGTTGGTGACAGAGAATTTATGGAGTTGTATCTTCCTTTAGCTTGATGCCTATAAATCAGGGGGTCATGGCCTCCTTCCGATTGGTTTTGTAGAAATCAAGGAGTTGTATCTTCCTTCAGGTTGGTGCCTGCAAATCAGGGGGTTGGTGCCTCCTTCCAGTTGGTGTTGGAGGATTTGGAAGTTGGTGCTTCCTGTGAATGTAATATTTGACATATAACAAAGAATTTTGTGGTTTTCTCCCATTTTGGTTTCCACATAAACTTTGTTGTATTTTTTATCCATGGTTATCTATTATGCTCTGTTGATTGATACTACTCATTATATATTGATGATATCCTACTGATAAAGTTAATAATTACATGTTATGATTAAAATTGGTGAAATATTTCATAATATTGACTCACCCCCCTCTCAGTATTCAAACATTATCGTACCCCATTCATTGATCAAATTATTGATGAGTGTGCCAGAAGTGAAATATTTTCATTCATGGATGGTTTCTCTATGTACAATCAAATCTATATTAAATTGATAAATCAAAAATTTTTTTCCTTAATTTGTCCTTAGGGAACTTTTCGTATTGAAAGTTGCCATTTGGTATTAAAAATGTTGGGGCCACTTTCTAGTGGGCCATGTCATATGTTTTTCACAACATCAAACACACTGTAGAGGTATACTTATAAAGTGAGAGATCAAACACATTCTAAATAGTGAGAGGATTTTCATAGTCAGATGAGGGCTATCTTTACTAAATGTTGATACTATAACATTCACTTGAACCCACATAAGTTTATATTTTGTGTGGTTTTGTGGGTGATTACTAGGATTTATCATGTCCAAGTATGGGCTCATGGTTGATCCTTTGAAGGTTGAGGCAATTTTCCACTTTCCCCCTCCACGTAACATAATCCATCTTCAAAGTATTCAAGGGAAGGAAAACATTTTGTGAAGATTCATTGTTAATTACAATGAGATAAAAGAAGGATTTATGTGCCTTCTCAAAAAAGGTGTACCTTTTGTGTAGGATGACCAAACACAAAATATTTCAATGGATTGAAGAAATCCTTAATGTCGACCACAATAATAAGTCCTCTTGAATAGATTCATGTAACATCCCCTAGCCCAACTAAGGGACATTATGGTACATAATACTCATAAGAAAAAAATTAACAACTAAGTCAATTCATGTAGTTTTCATCTATGAATTAAAACCATATTTAGCCATTGTCTATTACGTTTATTTACAAGCATTGTCAATCATATAAAATAGACATGAAATGAAACTAATAAACTTAATTACGAAAACATATAAATCATTTCCAAATAAACAGAGTTCATGCACAACAAATAAACTCATAATAAAATAGAAGCAATATTAAACATTTATCTTTTATAAACGGTTGTGAAACTAACTGCTTGGGATGGAAATTCCACTCAATCATGGACTAAATGTTCCAAATATCAACATCCAGTCACCCCCTAGCTAAGGCTAGTAATCCACAAAAGAGGGTGGTCTCTCAATGTTCACTCACATCTCATAAAACTCACAACCCACTAGTACTAACCTATAGTTATCCTGATTTTACACCAACTATCTTCCTCTTGACCTGTCCAACCCAAGGAATGTACCCCTTCACTGATCTCATTCCCTCAGGTGTCCCATCCATTTATTTGGGTCTCTTTGGCACAAGTAACGAGGAATCTCTCAGCTGGGAAACTCCAAAGAACTTGCTTCCAGGAAAACTACTAGTAAACCATAACAAACACTTGTTATTTAAGTGCAACTCACACATGAGTTCACTCTTTAGGCATGACAACCTAGTTCTTCAATATTAATCTCTAAAACACTCCATATACTCTCCAACATGCTACAAAATTCTCCCTCCATGGATGCACCAGCTCCAATATCTCTTCCTTTCTCTCTACCTGTTCCTCATGCACAAAAAATGATTGTATAAAACTGTTGTCCCAAACCCATACAAATTTCCTCCTTTCGGCTTTCCTTTCTTAACTCACACACTTCCCTGAGATGATTTCACTTAGCCCCATGAGCCCAATAACTATGGGATATGAATTATCACACCCACCCTCTTACATGTATTCAATGAATGGATTTGGGAACACTCAATAAGAAATTAGAAGGTTCATATACAAATATCAAATTTAGGAAAATGGGTTGAATTAATATACATGGGTAATTCCCCCCACCTTGGACCCCTCTTGACCATTCTATTACACCCTCCCCTCTCTTGTGTATTAATTCATCCCCCATATATGTCCATGTCCCCTTAACAGTCAACATCACATTTTATTATTAAAACATTGAAATGCAATCTGTATATACATCATTTTGGTCGTAGCTACACTTTATATCTACATTAAGAATTAATTAAATTGGGTATTATAGTGGAGATGTTACATTACCCCTCCCTACAACTGTGTTCCATCCTCAATGCACACTATAATTTTATACATATATGCAAATTTATATCACAATAACTAAACAAATAAAATTATGTAGTTTTACAACTTCAACAGTAGTTCCAACCAAAATATCATGTTTCTCTCAACCTGCTAACCCAAGGAATGCACCACTCAATTATCAGGGCTAAACCAAGGAATGCACCACTCAATTATCAGGGCTAACCCAAGGAATATGCCCATCTTTTATTAGGTTCCCCAACACAAGTTGACTAGGACTTTGAGATGTGGTTCTAGAACTCCATATGCCCAAAATGGAGTCTTGCATTGTGTTTTCTTCAAAATTGTCAAAACATTGTGGGTATTCTCCCCGCATGTTTTCTTCATGTTCCCATGTATAATATTCAATATCGTAGAAGTTACATTGAACCTCTACCAATCCTATTTCCTTGTTCCTAAGTAATTTGAATTTCTAGTCCAAGATGTGTACTAGTTCCACCTAAAAATCCCCTTCACGCTCTAACTGTATCACATTCCAATCAATTATGTGGTTAGGGTAAAGAACATATTTGTTTAATAATGACACATGAAATAAATTATGCACTCTCATGGATGCAGGAAATGACAACATGTATGCAACTAGCCCTATCTTTTCTAATATTTAAAAAGATCCACAACATCTTGCTGCCAACTTTGGGAAAATTCCTAATATTAGAGAACTTCTTTTCTCCTTTACTTTTAAGAACACATGTTCACCCACATTGAAATATCTAAACACTCTATTCTCGTCGGCATAAATTTTCTTCCTATCCTGGGAAACCTTTAAATTATTCTTTATCTTTTCCATCTGCTCTTCCATTTCCTTTAGAAAATATAGCCCAAGAACTGTTATGTCAACTAGATTATCCCAAATCACTAGTGTGTTACATTTTATTCCATACAATGATTCATATAGACTCATTTTCAATGAGGCCCGATACCCATTATTGTATGAAAATTACACTAAGTTGATATATTCCTCCCACTTTGATGGTTGACCCATCACATACATTCTGAGCATGTCCTCAATTATCCTATTACTCCTCTCTATTTTCCCATTTTATTATGGGTGATATGTTGTACTAAGATTTAGATTTTTCCCAAATATCTTGAACAAACCTTTCCAAAAATTTGAAGTAAACTTTGAATCTATATTTAAAAAAATTTCCTTAAGCACCCCGTGTAGCATGGAAACTTCTTTCATGTAGATTTATGCAATATTTTATGTCTTGTGTGTTTTATTCACCGGAATAAAATGTGTTCCCTTAGATAATTTATCCACCACCACCATGATGAAAACATGCCGCTTCACTATTCTAGGCATCTTATTAATAAAATCCACTGTAACAACTTTCCACTTCCATTCTATAATGGGCAATGGTTGTAGTATCACTTCTAGATTTCTATGTTCAAACTTCACTTTTTGACACTCTAGACATTTGGCTATGTAACTATCCACTTCCTTCTTCATTTCTGGCCAAAACTATTGAGTTCTTACAAATGCAATTGTCTTATGATATCCTGGGTGCCTAACATATGACACATTATGAATTTCCTTCAGAACTGCATTTTTTAGCTCACTAAAATTCAACAAATATACTTTGTCTTTGTACATGAGAACTCCATCTTCTCTCATCTCATAATAATTAAATTTCTGCTGAAAATTACATTGTTGTAATATCTCTTTTGTTTTTAGATAATGCAGATATGAATTTGATGCTAGAACAAAAAAAACATCTAGGTTTGTCTTGTACATGTTGATGGATATAATATGCACTTCATCATCTCTCTCATTGAGTGCATCAACCACTTGATTCTCCTTGCCTTTTATATTCTTAATTTCAAAGTCATACTCACAAAGAAATCCAAGCCATCTAGTTTGTCTGAAATTTAATTTTGGTTGTCCAAAAAAATGTTTCATACCATAATGGTCTATCCTTAGATCAAATTTCATATCCATGAGGTAATGTCTCCACATTTTTAATACATGTACAATCATTGTTAACTCTATATCATGGGTAGCATAATTTATTTCATGCTCTTTCAGTTTTCTCAACTCATCATACCACATGATCCTTTTACCACATGAAATACACCAAGACCTTCCTTGCATGCATCTGTGCACACTACAAAGTCTTCATCTACATTTGCAATCTTCAATATTGGCACAATTGTTAAAATTTCCTTCAGCTACTAAAATCTTTCTTCACACTTGGAAGTCCATTCAAACTTCACTCCCTTCTTTTGCAAAGAATTTATTGGATTTTCAATCTTTGAGAATCATTTTATGAATCTTCGGTAATAATTGGAAAGACCCATGAATGATCTAACCTCTGTCACATTTATTGGCATTGTCCATCCTCTAATGGCTTCTATCTTCTCAAGATCAACTTCTATCCCTTCTACTGAAATTATATGCCCCAAGTAGTTAATCGTATTTTGATAAAAGATGCATTTACTTATCTTACCATACAATTTACAATCTCTTAAAAATTGCAACACCATTCTTAAATGTTTCTCATGTTCCTCTTCTGACTTAGATTAGATGAGTATATCATCTAGGAACACAATTGCAAAATGATATTCTTGGAAAATGATATTTTTTTCTTTATGGCGACCTTATTCAGCTGTCTGAAATCAATACAAAACCTTAAGATTCCATATTTGTTATTCACAAAAAGAATTGGGGCTCCCTAAGGTGACACACTTGGGACCATGTACCCCTTGTTTAAAAATTCTTCAAGTTGCATCTACAACTCTTCCAGCTCTGGTATGCCCATTCTGTAAGGTGTCTTGGACATTGGGGCAACTCCTGGCACCAAATCAATAGAGAAATTAATGTCTCTCTTTGGTGGAAATCTTAGGATTTCCCTAGAAACACCTTCAAAAACCCTCAAAATTGGACGGTCTTCAACGCTTCTCACTCTGTCTTTGGCTACCTCATCCATATGGGCTGCAAAAATTTGACATCCCTTCTTGAATTTCTTCTTCAATTGCATAGCTGAAATTTCTCTAACACCTACAACTATTGGAATGCCCAGAATCTTGTCTTGCTTCCCTTCTTCATCAAGACACGTGATTGTATTGTTGTAATAGTCTAGGACAACATGGTGTTTTTCCAACCAATCCATGTCAATTAAGAAATCATATGAACCCAATGGTATGGTTTTTACGTCTACCTTTGTGTTGAGTCCATTCATGTCTATCGAACAATCTTTAACCAACTCATTGATCTTCCTCTTAACCCCTGTGGCTAATTGAATTAACCAATATTTCTTATGCTTACTCCTTTGCAAGTGAAATATTTCAACAATGTTAGCATTTATGTAACTATGGCTAGTTCCAGAATCAATTAAAATTGCTATGAGTTGGTTATCAATCTTATCTTCCACTTCAATCATGGGTGTTTGATATTCTGTTTTCTTGTTGTCTAAGGCTGCATATATCCTTGGCATGTTTCCTCCCATGTCTTCCATTGTTTCAGCCTCTTGAATGTTGTGGACAATCCTCATTCTTTCTCCTTTGTGAGGGAAATTCCTATATAAATGATTCCCCTCACATCCCCAACATTGTATAGGTTGTTTCCTTGACCTTTTCCCAAATGAATCTACAGTCTAGTTGTGTTCATTTTGGGTTGATTGACCTTGTTGATTTTCTTAGGTTTTGTTCTTGAAAAAGGGTGGCTTAAAACCTTTCTTCCTTTGATCTTATTTACCCTTCATCTTTTCATTCCAATCTTTTTGGAAAATTGGCCTTCTTCTGCGTTGCTCATAAATATGCCTTGCTCTCCTTATGGTTTCCTCCAAGGTCTTAAGGTTATCATATTGTATCTTGTCACTATAGAAAGAGGGTAACCCACTTAGAAACCTTTGGATTTTAAATTTATCATCCTTGATGAATTCAACATACTTCAACAATTCAAAGAACCTATTCTCATATTCCTCCATTGTCATGCTTCCCAACTTGATTTCAAATAAATCTTTCACCTTTCTTTCATAGTAATGCTTGGACAAGAATTTCTCTTGGAAATATACTTTGAACTGCCTTCATGAGATCCTCTTCTCATCAAGGTTATTGGCTTGCTTAAGTTGATCCCACCACATGGATGCCTTTCCTTGCAAGTGGTAGGTGGCAATTCTAGCTTCTATCTAGGAGGGGTAATCATGAAGCTAGATATATTTCTTCATTTCCAACAGCTATGCCTCAACCTCTTCTCCTTTCCACTTCTCATAATTGAAAGTAGGTGGCTCTGACTTAGATTAGATGAGTATATCATCCAGGAACACAATTACAAACTTGTCCAGGTACTCCCTAAACACTCCATTCACCATAAACATAAAAACAATAGGGGCATTTGATAGTCTAAATGACATTAATGTGAATTCATATTCCCATATCATGTCCTGAACATTGTATTAATGATGTCTTCTTCCTTAATACTCACTTGATGATATCCTAATCTCAAGATGATATTGAAAAATATTATTGCACCTTTTAGTTGATCAAACAAATCATCAATTCTTGGAAAAGGATATTTGTTCTTTATGGTGACCTTATTTAGTTGTATAAATCAATACACAACCTAAATTTTCCATCTTTATTTTTCACAAAAATAACTAGGTCTCCCCAAGGTGACACACTTGGGCATATATATCCCTTCTTTAACTATTCTTCAAGTTTCATCTGCATCTCTTTCAATTTTGGCATGCCCATTCTATATGGTGTCTTGGACACTAGGGTAGCTTCTAGCACCAAATCAATAGCGAAATCAATGTCTCTCTTTGGTGACAATCCCATAATTTCCCTAAAAACATCTTCAAAATCCATTGAGACTGGATGGTATTCAATGTTTGACACTTTGTCTCTAGTTTGCTCTTCCATATGGCCCACAAAAATATGGCATCCTTTCCTAAAACTCTTTTTCAACTACATAGTTGAAATCTCTATAATAGCTACAACTCTTGGAATGCCTTGAATCTTGCCTTGTTTCCCTTATTTATCAAGACATGTGATTTTCTTGTTGTAATAGTCTAGTACATCATGGTGTTTTTACAACCAATCCATGCCAATTAGACAATCATATGACCCCAATGGTATGATGTTTACATATACCTTTTTTTTGAGTCCATTCATGTCTATCAAACAATATTTAACCAACTCATTGATTTTCCTCTTAGCCCCGATGGCTAGCTAAACTAACCGAGATTTCTTATGCTTAATCATTTGAAAGTGAAACCTTTCAAAAATGTTATATTTTTGTAACTATGGATAGGTCCAGAATCAATTAAAATTTCTATGGGATGGTTATCAATCTTGCCTTCCACTTTGATCATTGGGGATTGATATTTTTCTTGCTTGTTGTCCAAGGATACATATTCTTGGCATGTTTCCTCCCATGTTTTCCATTGTTTCAGCCTCCTAAATGTTGTGAACAGTCCTCATTCTTTCTCCTTTGTTAGGGAAGTCCCTATATAAATGATTTCCCTCACATCCTCAATATTGTACAGGTTTATGCCTTGGCCTTTTCCCAAATGAATCTGAAGTCTTGTGTTCATTTTGGGTTGATTAACCTTGTTGATTTTCTAGGGTGTTTTTCTTGAAAAGGGGCAGCTTAAAACCTTTCTTTCTTTGATCATTTTTACATTTCATCTTTTCATTCTAGGGTTTTAGAAAACTTGTCTTCCTCTACTTTGCTCATAAAGATTCCTTTCTCTCCTTATATTTTCATCTAAGGTATTGGCATTATCATATTGAATCTTGTCACTATATAAGGAGGGTAACCCACTTAGAAACCTTTTGATTTTAACTTTATCATCCTCGATGAAGTAAAAATACTTCAACAATTCAAAGAACCTCTTCTCACATTCCTCCATTTTCATGCTTCCAACTTGAGTTCAAATAACTCTTTCATATTCTTTTCATATTAATTCTTAGACAAATATTTCTCCTAGAAATATCCTTTGAAATTCCTCCATGGGATCCTCTTCTCATCAAGGTTCTTGGATTTCTTAAGATTATCCCACCACATGGATTCATTTCCTTACAAGTGTTAGGTTTTAATTCTAGTTTATACCAATGAGGATTAATCATGCAACTAGAAATATTTTTTCATTTCCAACAACCATGCCTTGGCCTCTTCTCCATTCTTGTGCTCACCATTGAAATTAGGTGGCTTGATATTCCTGAGCTCACCTTGCAATATGTCTTCCTTAGGCCTTATCCTTTGCCTCCAAACAAGAGACACACTTGGACGACTCCCTAGTCATGAAGTTGCATAATTTCTTCTGGTGGATTTATGTGGAGAATGATGGTGTCTTCTCATTCTTCTTGACTACCTATAATTTCCATGATCATCCATTTTTCTATGGGACCTGGATGTTGTCACTTGTCTAGCACTAGCTTCTTGATTGGCACTGGAGTCATTGTTGAATTTATTATGTAACATATTTAATCTTTGAAGTATATATTCTTGATCCTTCATAATCTTTTCATTATAATCTCTATAGCTTTGCACTTCCCTATGCAAGATTCTCATAGTTGCAGGCTCATGCCTACCTCTTCTACCAATTGAATTTGTCTCAACATTTCTCATGTTGACATACAAACCTTTTATCTTTTCGTCATGGCTATAAGATCCTTGATCATCATCCCTAACTTCGGTTCTCATATAAGAACCAAATTTTCTTTCATGCACATTTAATTCTGCAATAAATGTGCATGTAATAATTAGTGTTAGAACATGCATAGCATAAAAAATTCGATCAATTAGAATGCAAGTTATTTCTTCATCCATTTATGAAGGGCACATTACAACAATTCAAATTTTGATTCTTTATATGCATTCCTCTCTTAAACAAATTTCCATTGGCTATAATCATGCCTCAATATGAGTTATGAATGAAAAAGATACAACATTTACAAAGTGCAATTTCCACTCTTTTACTGCTATAGAAATGTATTTATTAAATTCTAATAAATTTTACTACCCAATTAAAAATTATAGGTGGACAGATGTCTTCTTTGCCTCAATACCTTTCCAGTGACTATTCTCTTTCTTAAATCTGAGCTTCGAGCTGAAAGTTATGTTTCAGAGAAGTTTAACTTGTCTTACACAATTTATCTTTGTATGTTATAGGTGTCTTATTTCTCTTCCTGCGCATTTTACATACCCATGTCCTGAATATGGCTTCATGGTTATATTTTATGGATCATAATATTTCCATATAATACTTACATGCCCTAATCATACTTCTTAGGAACAAGTTATACCCTTTGAAAGTAAATTGGTGCCAAAATTTTACCCTTACTGTTTTGGTTGTAACTTTCTCATAAGAGCTCTGTTTTGCCAACATATTAGCTCGTTGGAAAGATCTCCTCAAGATATTTTATTTAATTTGCAAATACATAAAATATATTGGTACACATTGTTCGTGTGGATTTTGAATGGATAAAAACATCGCTTAGGGCCTCAAAATTTCCCCTCAAGCTAATGATCTTCAAAAACCACAAAATTTCACATAAATGTGAGTCGTTGATCTCAAAATTGAGTCAAATCTGATTCATTGATCCACTAAACCTTTCCAAACCCCATTAATAAATTTACATCATTGATTTACAACTCAAACAATCTCGACCATTGATCTTCAACAATACATCGATGATTGACGATTCTCTTTGGCGGACCAAATTTGCTCGTGAATCGCCCCGATTATCGATCCTTGACCATTAGTATTCTCTATTGGAAAACCTACTTTTCTCACCAATATCATCGATCCCTGGACATCAAAGACCAGTTGTTGATATATTCCCTTAATAACCATCTACCCACAAATCTCGTCGAACCCAAACCATCGACGATCGACTAACTCTTTGTTGATGTGGCATCTATGATGACATGGAATGACATGTGTATGATGACATGGAATAACATGTCATCATGAGGTGTTAAATTGGATGAAAAATCATGAAATGTAATTACCCTCTTTCCTACATTGTCCATCGACAATTTCTCTTGGAATTATTTAAACATCGCATTGATTCTGTCAACCCCCGATCATCGGCCATTGGCGGTTGGAGATATCCTTTGGGAACGTGAACATTTTTCCCAAAATATATCGATCCCCAATCATCGACCATTGGAAGTCAGATATTTCATTTGGGTGTGTGAAAATTTCACCCAAAATCTGTCGATCCCCAATCATTAGCCATTGACGATAATATATTTCCTTTTGGCCAAAAATGACTCTTCACCAAACTCGTCGATCCATCCATTGGCCATCAACGAACTCTATTGGAGAACTTTAACACTCAAATTTTTTTACCAAAAACCTAGGTGAATCTAGGTTTTCGATCTACCTTATTTTCCAATCACCAATATGAATCATCACCATTGATTTGTTCACCCTTCCAAACAACTGAAATCTTGTAAAATTTTGAATTTATCATGACGAATCTCAACTGTCGATCTTGAGATCAAAAACAATCTCGACCATCGATTCACTAAACTATATTCAATGCTATAATAGTCATTAGAATACGGATTTTCAACATCTAAGGTGGAATTCATCTTTGCAACTTCAAAATTTATGCCCCATATCATCACTTCGACTTCCTTGAGGTATTCTAACTCGAAATTCACCCACGAAATTGGGGATTTCATTCCAACTTCTCAGTTTTCCCCTAATTCACACAGACTGAAGTTTGCAACAGTGAATTACACCAATTCGCTTTGGCTCCTCGCCCATAAAAGCCCGATGTTTGAACCTGAGGCTCTTATACCATAATGTAACATCCCCCATCCCATCCAAGGGACATTGTGGTGCATAATACTCATAAAAATGATTTTTTTACAACTAACTCAATTCTTGTAGCTTCCAACTATGAATTAAAACTAGATTTAGTCATTGTCTGTTACATTTAGTTACATGCATCTACAACAATTTAAAATAGACATGAAATGCAACTAATAAACTTAATTACGACAATATATAAATAATTTTCAAATACATAGAGTTCATGAACAACAATTAAACTGATAATACAACAAAAGCAAGATTAAACACTTATATTTTATAAAAATTTGTGAAACCAACTTCTTGGGATAGATGTTCCACCCAACCATAGAATGATTGTTCCAAATATCAACAACCGATCTCCCCTGAGTTGAGGCTATTCATCCAAAACAGAGGGTCGTCTCTCACTATTCACTCACCTCTCATAAAACTTGAAACCCACTGATATTTTCCTATAACTGTCCCGATTTTCCATGAGCTCTCTTCCCCTTGACCTACCCAACCCAAGGAATCTACCCCTTCACTAATCTCATTCCCTCTAGCATTGCATTCATTTATCGGGGTCTCTTTGGCACAAGTAACTAGGAATCTCTTAGCTGGGAAAATCTATGGAAATTTATGCCAGGAAAACTACCAACAACCACAAAAAAAACTTTTTGTTTCAGTGCAACTCATATAGGATTCACTATGCTCCAGAACACACTATGCTTCAGTCTTCATCTCCAAAACTATCCATGTTGGATAGTTGGTTGTCATTGATGTCAACAAGTAGTGGATTGATGCCAACTAATGTGATGGGTGTATTTGGAGAAGTCTCCAAAGTAGTCCCCTTATGGTGTATCTCTAAGAATGGCCCTCACAGGAAGACACTTTGAATAATTATACAAGAAACCCATAAGTATGGTTAAGAATCGCATAGTTGATCATGGAATTATGTCATGAAGGGTAGAGTAAATGAAGGTAACTCACGCATGTATAGATAGTCTTATTCATGTCATTTTCAGTGATAGGTGGTATGCCACATAGTTCCTCATGGTTGAGGAGTTATGGCCTTGTGAAGTTAGAAGCCTCGAATAATGGTCAAGAAGCCCCTAGTTTGTTACAATTCTTTATTGAAAGGGTAAAGTGGTTGTAACAAGAAATTTAAGAAGCCCCTAATTTTAAGGAAATAGGTTACCAAACAAAAGTATAAATACACCTCAAAGAGTCATTCACAAGTACACTCACTCACTTATTCTATTGAATATCATCTAGTGAACTTGTGATCTTTTGGCTAAGTTTGCGACACTAAAATATGAGGTAGTGAAGACTGAGGAGTATGGGAGTTTCATCATTTCAGTGGTGAGCGAGAATCTATGAGGAAACCCTAGTTTTTTTTAATCCTTGCAGATTATACTACTAGTGTCATGCGAAGCATCCTCATTGGTTTTAGTATACATGTCATGCGAGGCCTCGCGAGAAATGATGTCTTAGTCCCACGAGAACAAGACACATTTTGGGGAAATGTTAGTACTAGGTCCCTGAATACAAAAAATAAATTACAGGTTAGCATGCAGTGTTTTAGGTCAACTACATAAGTACTGGTATGTTTACTTGTTGTGAAGTTTATGCTTTATTATGATGTAGTGAAAGATTGAGGCATACTTGACATATTGAAGAGGGTTTTCCACATGATTGAGATACATCTTGAGTACATGGTTGAGTAAGGTATTCTGGTATATATGGTTAAACATATCACATGGTTTTTATGGTTCATAACCTTGAGATTATTTTTCATGGTTGAGGTATACACTTGATGTATGGTGGCATATGCATGAGGGACGATGTTTGAACCTGAGGCTCTTATACCATAATGTAACATCCCCCATCCCATCCAAGGGACATTGTGGTGCATAATACTCATAAAAATGATTTTTTTACAACTAACTCAATTCTTGTAGCTTCCAACTATGAATTAAAACTAGATTTAGTCATTGTCTGTTACATTTAGTTACATGCATCTACAACAATTTAAAATAGACATGAAATGCAACTAATAAACTTAATTACGACAATATATAAATAATTTTCAAATACATAGAGTTCATGAACAACAATTAAACTGATAATACAACAAAAGCAAGATTAAACACTTATATTTTATAAAAATTTGTGAAACCAACTTCTTGGGATAGATGTTCCACCCAACCATAGAATGATTGTTCCAAATATCAACAACCGATCTCCCCTGAGTTGTGGCTATTCATCCAAAACAGAGGGTCGTCTCTCACTATTCACTCACCTCTCATAAAACTTGAAACCCACTGATATTTTCCTATAACTGTCCCGATTTTCCATGAGCTCTCTTCCCCTTGACCTACCCAACCCAAGGAATCTACCCCTTCACTAATCTCATTCCCTCTAGCATTGCATTCATTTATCGGGGTCTCTTTGGCACAAGTAACTAGGAATCTCTTAGCTGGGAAAATCTATGGAAATTTATGCCAGGAAAACTACCAACAACCACAAAAAAAACTTTTTGTTTCAGTGCAACTCATATAGGATTCACTATGCTCCAGAACACACTATGCTTCAGTCTTCATCTCCAAAACTATCCATGTTGGATAGTTGGTTGTCATTGATGTCAACAAGTAGTGGATTGATGCCAACTAATGTGATGGGTGTATTTGGAGAAGTCTCCAAAGTAGTCCCCTTATGGTGTATCTCTAAGAATGGCCCTCACAGGAAGACACTTTGAATAATTATACAAGAAACCCATAAGTATGGTTAAGAAGC
>CBVK0103032124.1:3046-17687 GCA_900067695.1 Picea abies | reverse complement strand
GTGCATCATCACCCAAATGACCCTATCCAAAATCACCTTGAACATAATCTAAAAAATGTTTCCTGTGGGGTGTGGCATGAAATGAAGCCCTTGAATCTACTACCCAACACTCAGAAATATTATCTACAAAAAGAATCAAAGCATCTTGTAACACATCACCTATTACATTTGCTTCCTAATTTTTCTCTTGATGTCCATCTCTTTGTTTATTTGGAGCTCTACAGTATTTATTCAGATTTCCTTTCTTCCCACAATTCCAACACTCTATCTTTCCAAATCTAGATTTGGATCTTCCCTTCCTATAATTCTCGTGATTCCCTTAGCCCTTTCCTCTATTCTTTTGTCTTTCCCTGTTGTCCATGCTTAATGCATTACCTGATGTCTCACCTGTGCTTTTCTGTCGCATATCATCACTAAGGATAACACCAACAACATTATCAAATTTTAAAGTGTTTGAACCAGAGACAGAGTTACTTACAGCCATGACCAATCCATTCCATCTTTCTGGCAATGAGCACAAGATTAGAAGATCCCTAACCTCATCATCAAAGTCCACTTTTACAGAACTTAATTGATTAGTAACCAAATTAAATTCATGTAAATGGTCTGCAACAGACCCACCTTCTTACATATTCATATTAAATAATTTCCTCATTAGAATTACCTTATTAGACGTCGAGGGTTTTTCATACAGTTTTTCCAATGCGTCCATCATCTCCTTTGTTGTATTTTCTTTTGAAAATTGAAAGCCACTGACGTTTCCAGGCTCAGTCATGTCGTTCCTAGTGCCTTTATGTCAAGAACCTCCCATTCTTCATCTGTCATGGCCGTCAACTTCTTTTCTATTCCACCCAATGGTAGGAATAAATCCTTTTGATATAAATAATCTTCCATCTACATCTTCCATAATTGGTAGTTTTGGCCGTTAAATTTCTCAACCCTAAACTTTTCATCTTCCGCCATTGCTCCCACTCGAACCAGGAACTTTATTTTCCTATGATCTACCTTTCACTCTGATACCAGTTGTTAGAAAAATAGTATCCTAGAGTAATAAAATAAAACACAGAAGATACACAATAAAATAGAGACACAAGTATATGTGGTTCACCCAATGTGGGATATGTCCACCAAAGAAATTTCAAGGTCCTTCCTTTATTATTATCAAGCAAATGAAGGGATACAACCTACAACACACTCGTTGTAACTTCCTCTTCGTTCTCTCACAGAGTCCTCTCTTAGAATAAAATATTCACAATGATACATAGCCGCAATACATTTCCCTCATAAAAGAGGGTTGCCTTCTAGGGAAAGAAACCAAACATAACTTCTACCGTCAGATCTGAAACCTTATAATGAACGGTCCATATTTACAATAAAATTAAAATATATATTTACAAGGAAATTTTTCCTTCGGGGGCATGACCCCCGAACCCCCACCGGGGTCCCACTTTCCCTCGGACCCTGTTGAGGGGGTAACCCCACTCTGCACTCCCCCTCGTGGAGGAGTGTACATTCTTGTTGGGTGTAAAGTCTTCATGGGGTATAAAAATAGCTAGAAATAAAGACCTTTGAATAAAGAAGATAATCAAGCTCCACAACTAACACATACGTCTATGGCTTTAAGCACCACAAAAACAGAGTACATTGCATTGAGTGTGGAAGTTCACGAAGCAGTGTGGCTTTGCAAGCTCCTTGTAGATTTATTTGGACATGTGTTGGATTCCACCATTTCTCATTATGATAACTAGAGATATGTGAATCTCTCAGAGAATATAGTTTTTGATGACAAACGAAACACATTGAAATCAAGTACTGTTACATCTGAGACATGGTGCAGAGGAAGGCAGTATTGGTGCAGTACCTTCCTACATACAATAAGGTTTATGATGTTCTTACCAAACCCCTTACCAGGATGAATTTCGAGTACTTTCATGAAAAAATTAGCATGGCACAGAATGCCTCTCTCATTGAGAGGGAGTTTCGATGTTTGCAGCTTCCTAAGACATTCTCTAGGTCGTACTCTTCTATGCCTGAGTTGATTTGATTAGTGAGGAAACTTATCCAAGATAGATATGTGGGTTTGGGATTATAGCCCAACATACCTTGTGGAGAGCATGTGAGGACACGTCCCTTGTGGAGATCACATGAGGACACAACAAGGGAGTTGACCTTGATGTCACACACTATGGGGAGTTGACCCTAGTGTTTCTAGAGGGAGTAGCCTCTAAAAGTCCACATGGGAGTGTGATGTGTGACAAACCTTTTGCTAAAATGTCCCGAGTAATCATCAAGTGAACCTTCTCCTAGATTGGGTTGTAGACCAAGGGAGATATGATGCGTTTATCACAAAGGTGTACTTGTTGTAAATGGGCCTAGGTGTAGTCCTTCCTTGATCATGAAAAGGAATAATATGGACTCGAGGTTATTTTCACGTGTCATTTAGCATCGAGATGACATTCACTCACAGGTGTGTACCTGTGGTGAATGACCCTAGTGTGGTATTTGTCTTAGTCATGGTGATTTGACAAGGAATGATAAAGACTCAATATGTTGTATGATATCACATGTGGACCCATAGTGACCCTGATCTCAAAGAGATTCAATTGGCTCAGACTAGGGAGAGCAGCAAAAGGAGTTTCCCCTCAGTTTAGGTGGGGGCGATACCATCTCCCAATACTAACAGACAAGTTTCATGAGTCTAGGGTGAAGTTTGTATACTTCAGAGACAAGATTTGGCATGATGAAGAATGTCTCCCTCATTGAGAGGGAGTGTTGATGTTTGGACAACATCAGGAAGACATTTTTCCAGATATACATATACATCGGGAAGACATTATTTCATATATATATATATGACATTTATAATACAAGGTATAAATATATATAATAAATAAGTATTTATTTATTATACAAGGGATGCATCCTTTCATGGATGTTCACCATATGTTCTCTATATATGGAACACTAGTCATTGTAATAATATATTGAATATAAAATATCATATCATATAGAAAAATAGAAAAAGGGGATGCAAATACTCGACAAAAGAAATGTGTTGCTAGATATTAAACAAGTTGATTTGGATTTTTGTGAGCACTGTGTTTATGGAAAACAAAAGAGAGTCATATTTCTCATAGTCGGGAAGGAAAAGAAGAGTGAAACGTTAGAGCATGTGAATATATATGTGTCGGGACCATATTAGGTATCATATCTTGGTGGATTTTGTTATTATGTTACTTTTATTGTTGATGCAACTAGGAAAACTTGGTTTTATTGCATTCGACAAAAATCTTATGTTTTTTAGACTTTTAAGAAATGGAAATATTTGGTTGAGAATGAGACATGAAAAAGGTTGAAATTTCTTAGGTTAGATAATGGAGGTGAATATTATAGCAAGGAGTTTGATCATTATTGTTCATGCCATGGGATTCATAGAGAGAAGACAACTCCATGAACACCACAAGAAAATGGTGTGTTAGAAATGATGAGGAGGAGAATCATGGAACGTGCAAGGAGTATAAGATTGCATATAGGGTTTCCCTTATAGTTTTGGATAGATGTTGTAGATATTGTTGTTTATTTAATAATAGAGGGCCTTCAATCTCCTTGGATGGTGGCATTCCAAAGGATGTAAGGACAAGTAAAAAGGTAAACTAGTCATTTTTGAAGATTGTTGGTTGTGAAGCATTTTTCCATATTGGTAAAGAAAATATAACAAAGGTTGAGGAAAAATCCAAGAAGTGTACCTTTATTGGATACAGTGTTAATGATTTTGGTTATCGCTTATGGGATTATGAAAATCACAAAATCATTAGGAGTAGATATGTGTTATTCAATGAAAATGTCATATACAAATATCAGTTGCAGGGAAATAAACAAGAAAAGGAAAACATAGAATACATGGTGCTTGATGAAATCGAAGAAAATGAAATTACAAAGGTACAGGAAAATAAAAATGTACAACAACAGGAGAAACATGTACCTCAAACTCCTACAAGTGTTGTTATAATATCTACCATGTTAAGTAGACCTCCTGAACGATACTCTCCTTCATTATATTATTTATTGTTGATTGATTCTGGTGAACCAGAAAATTATGAAGAGGCAATATATGTAGACACTAAAAAGAATTGGGAGTAAGGCATGAAAGAGGAAATGGACTCCTTGGTAAATCACCAAACTTGGGACCTGGTTTAGTTTCTTGTGGAAAAAAGAGCATTGCAGAATAAATGGGTTTACAGGTTGAAGGAAGAATATGGACGCAAAAAGAGGTACAAGGCCAGACTTGTTGTAAATGGGCTTGCACAGAAGAAAGGTATAGATTTTAATGAAATATTTTCTTTTTTGTTGAAATGACTTCAATTAGGATTATTTTAAGTCTTGTGGAAACAAAATATTTGCATCTTGAACATTTCGATGTAAAAACATCTTTTCTCCATGGGTATTTGGAGGAAGATATTTATATGCAGTAGCCACAAGGGTATGAGGTCAAAGGGAAGGAGAATTTGGTATGCAAGTTGAAGAAGAGCTTGTATGGCCTAAAGAAAGGTCCAAGGAAATGGTATTTGAAATTTTACAGGTTTATGATAGAACAAGGTTATAGTAGATGTCATTCTAATCACTTTGTTTATTTTAAGAGTCTAGAAAATGGGAGGTATATTATATTTCTATTGTATGTAGATGGCATGCTTGTTGCAGGGTCTAACATTCATGATATAAATGTGCTCAAAAGAAAATGAGCCAATTCCCTTGCGATGAAGGATTTGGGTGTTGCAAAGAAAATCCTTGGTATGAGAATAACAAGAGGTGGGAAAAATCACAAATTGGAATTGTCTTAGGGATAGTACATAGAGAAGGTGTTGGAGAGGCTTAGAATAAAAAATAAAAAGCCAGTTAGTACACCTTTGGCCAGCCATTTCAAATTAACCAAGAAAATGTGTCCCAAGATGTAGGAGTAGATAAAATATATGTCTAGGGTCCCTTATTCATCAGCAGTTGGCATCTTAATGTATCCGATGGTGTGTACAAGACCAGATATTTCACATGTAGTGGGAGTTGTGAGAAGGTATATGAACAATATAGGGAAAGAACATTGGGAGGTAGTAAAGTGGATTCTCATGTATTTAATAGGTACTACTACTCATGCATTATGTTTTGGAGGTTCAAACATTGTTCTATAGGGATATGTTGATTCAGATATGAGAATTGATAAAGATAGCAGGAGGAGAACCACGGGGTATGATTTTGTTGTAGGTGGAACAACAATAAGTTGGATTTCAAAACTTCAAAAGTTTGTTTCACTTTCAACAATGGAAGCAAAGTATGTTGTTTCTATAGAGGATAGTAAAGAGATCATTTGGTTACAGAGGTTTATGCAAGAATTGGGAAAGAAATAGGATAACATTAGTAGTTCCATTCATGATGAAAACAACTCATATTTCCATTCTAATACTAAACATATACAACTCAAGTACCATTTCATATGATCCATTTTGGAAGATGGACAATTGAAGTTGGAAAAGATACATACTAGCGAGAATCATGTAGACATGTTAACAAAGGTAGTAACTAGGGAGAAACTGAGTTCTTGCTCAGTTTCAGTTGGCCTTCAAGCATGAAGGTGAAGATGAGAAACTTTCCAAGTCTAAGGTGGATCATAGTCCAAAAGGTACAATAGCAATGGAGTTGTTGTGATCAATCTCTAATTGGTATCTTGTTGGTTGTGGAGCCTAATTATCTTCCTAATCAAGAGGTCTTTATTTTAGTTGTGTTTGGATCCCATTTCCTAACAGGGGGGTGTGGGGGATATTCCAATGGGAGTTGAGACAAACTTTTAAACCCCCCCTTGGCAGGGGTTCGGGGGAAGTTTCCTCGAAGAGAAATTTTTGGAAAATTGCCTTATAAAATATTTTAATTTCATAGTAAATGTGAACCATTCATCATTAGGTTGCAGATATGAAAATAGAAGTTATGTTAGTTTTTTTTTCCCTATAAGACAACCCTCTTATGTATGAAGGAATTTTATTGCGTCTATGCTATGTGTGAGTGAATATTGTATTTTGAGAGAGGAGACTGTGAGAAAATAAGAGGAAGTTACAACAGATATGTTGTACGTTGTATCCCTTCATTTGTTGGATAATAATAAAGGAAGGAAAGGTAATTTCTATGGTGGACATAGTCCATATTGAGTGAACCACGTATATCCATGTCTCTATTATATTGTGTATATTCTATGTTTTATTTCCGCATATGTTTTATATTATTTCTCTGTGATCCTCTTTTTTCTAACACCAAATAAATCAAGGATCCTATCAACTGCTTATATATCTTAGGATCTACCATTTATGAATCTAAAGTCAAGACCTTATTTAGATTGGTAAACATAGGTGTAGCCATCAATTTACAGTACTCCATCCTAAATCTCCTGAAGATATCTACTACATACTTCCTTTTGGATGTATGGCCTGACCTGGATTTTACCTTAGTTCTCCAACAAAACCCTTTTCACCATTGGCCTCTCTGGTAAACCAGAAGGATACACCATGCACATAGTGCACAACACAGTCTCACCCAATATGGCTTATGGGTGACTATAGGATGCATATGTCTGCAGTCATGGAAGGGATTAGGGATGTTATTTTTGCTTCTTCTTCTATTTTAACATGCATTCTACCACAACATTCATCAGATATATTATCTTATCCATTCATTAAAATTCATAATATTAGTGCATGTTGCAAATAAACCTAACAAATGAATTCATATAACCATTCATTCATTAGAAATCATATAAAAAGAACACATCACACATAAAGACACCATTTTTACTGTGGTTCACCCGTGCGGGCTACGTCCACAAATATATTTTGTTTGTTTATTATTCTTCATCAAAATGGCATTGCGCGCATTACATCATATTACTTAAGAATGGTAAGGTTGACCAGTGTCTCACAAATATCCACAAATTGCATCTTGAACCTCAGTTATACTCTATAAATATCCACTAGCTCCTCATCTATACAATCAAAATTGAACATACCACAAGACTCAAGTCTCGAAAGGTTCTCCAAAAGTACATTCTTCACTATCAAAAAGGGATCTCTCTCTCTCCTATCTATCTCATACATCATATTTATACTACAAAAAGTGGGTGAAAACCCTTACAATGACAAAAACCCTAATTCCAAGTGGACTCCACTTGTCCACTTTATAACTTCCTTCCAACCGTTCCTTGTGATGATCCTCCTTTTTTCCTTGCACGTTGCTTCTTTTACCCTTTTTCGCACTACTTTTCCTTCTTTCTTGGCACATGTTGTTTCCTTTGGTCCCTTTTTCCTCTCTTACTTCACTTTACTCCCAAAATTCTCTTCTCCAACATGCCCCTGACACTAACATGTGGCTCGTCCTGAGCCACTCAGGTCATGTGTGTCGTCTGCACTAATTTCTTTAAGTCATGGAACTTCTTCACTAGTTCATCCCCATTTTCCTTCATCTACGTGTTTTTTCTATGAAGGTATCCATGACCTATGTTGTGATGTTCTCCTTTAGCACTTGTATGCTTTCTAAGTGCACCTTTTCCATGCTTTATTTGTTTGTTTCCAACGCTGTTATCATCTAGTTTTCTTGTTCTTGTAGGGGCTCCAACTAAGCTTGTCTAATCTGTGGTTCCTCCTAGATTGTCTTTACTTCTGCTTGTGGGTTTTTCATCTCCTGTTGGACCCTTAGTTTTTCCAAGATGGTCATTTTCTTCAGCCTCTACTTTAAATCCTAAACTGATGTGTTCAAATTTTCTTCTCTATGCTCCAGCTTCTAGATCTTCTCATCTTCTTCTAGGCTTGTCCATATTTTCACTGTGCTCTTGTAAAGTTATAATATTTCCTTGAATTACATCAAAAGAAGATATGCTTGTTCTATTTCCTATTGCTCCCTTTCTAATCTGAATTATGGGGGTGTGTTTGGTGTTATCTTTCCAACCAAATCTACTATCTCTTGTTTTTACTCCTCCGTTGTCTGTGTTATATTCTGTAGCTTTTCTTCTGCGTTGATTTCTCCTGCTAGTGCGCTCTCCAAAATTGTTGGAAAGACTTCCTCAAGTATTTTCTCTAGTTTATTCGTGCATTGTTTTTCTTCCTCTTGTTCCAATCTCACTTCTGTAAGAATTGTCTCCAACACTTAGCTTCAGTGGATGTCGTTAGGTTTGTTGCATACGTCCTTGCTCTTGATTGAACCTCTTGTGCTACACTCATATGCAAATTATATAATTATTTTGTTGGTATCCTCGCCAATACCAAATATATCTATTCAGCATCCTTGAGTTGTGTCTACACCAAGTCCTACTTTATTTATAGCATGTCTTTAGTTGGGTTTAAATTATTACTGGCCAATGCGGTTATCTGCATTGTTGCTTCCTGACTCTACGTTGTTTGTTGTTGTGTTGCATCTTCATGTTGTGCCTTGGTAACCCATATCTACTCTAATACCTGTCTAACCTTTGTTAGCTCTTGCATTATCCTTTCTCTTTGTTTTTATGGCTCCTCATATTCATCTACAGTGTGGTCTTGTACTCTATTATGGTGTATTTTGGGACTTCCTTGCGTGCTTTCATTTTCTTGCATGCTCCACATGTTTGTACAACCATTATCTTTGGTGCCCTTGAATGTGTTGGATCTTTTGTTCCTGGGGTATCTAGTATGTCCCCTCCTGCATGTCCCTCCTGCACAGGGATGTTATCCTTCTTCTGTGTCGTTCCATTAGTAGTAGTTGTGCAGTCCTTTTTTTGTGTGACTGGCTTGGTAATAGTATTCTTCTTTGTTTTTGCGCTCCCCCATGTTGGATTTGTGCACCCTGTTTTTGTTCTTGTATTTGTTGTTGGGGTACTTTTCGTTCATGATGAGATTGCTTATGCTGGTTGTTTGTCTGATCCATATTTTATGAGCAGGATGAAATGACTACAGATTATTACCAGATGCTTAACACATAATAATAGAGATACAATAAAACTGGTTTTCTATTCAATAAGCAAATAAGTTGAAACTACAAAATACAGCGAAAAACAAGCTTGTTGGAATGGTGGTGGCTTATCTCTGAGAAGAGATATGACGGTTGTGCTCATTCACAAGAAGATGATTACAATGAGGCTCTCAAGGCCTTGTTACAATAAACGAGAGTTTCAAAAACCCTAAACATCCAAAAACCTAACCCTAGGAGATGAAGCGCCAAAAGTGGGCCCCGTTTGGGTAATTAAGTACATCAACTTCCCGGGGTCGTAACTTTTGCATACGATATATGTTTTAGGCGTATGATATCCCGTTGGAAATATTTATCCGAGGACTACAACAATTGCCCAAAATTTCATGATGAAATTTTTCGACCACAGCACACCCCAAAAAAAGTCATTTAGGGCCTCAAAATGGCTTCGGAAGTTCAAGACCCAAAAAACTGCTAAAAATAGTAAATTATCAAAATTGCTAGAAATCTGTTTTGAGCCAGCTAGAAAGGTGGGTGGCCACCGATATCCATCTGGATCATTGTCCTTTGCTTGTTGCTTGTCCTTTGTTGGATGTTTGTCCTTTTGTTGTTCTACTAGAACCTTCCACTCTTCTTTCTAGTATTTTATCACCTCTAGGACTTCTTTTGTTGTGATGCAGTATCTCATCTACAAACACTCCTTATTTGGATCCCTTTTGTCTTGGATCCACATATTATGCCACGATGAATTAAATTTTTCTATCATTTTTTTCTCCTCCACCACCTCTGGTGGTATCCTCCAAGTCTCTGCCATCTTTTCCCATATTTATTCAATGTATGTATTGAATATATTATTATTTGTCTGTTTGTATTTTGTGATTGTTGTGTGCCATAGTGATTCATATTGCGTTGTGCGAAACCTTACAGATCTCTAATAAAACATGGTGTACTTGGGGTGCTTCCAACCCACTAATGCAATTAATATTATAATCCATGAGTAATGTAACTATGTCCCTACATGTTGGGCATCCTTGAAATCATCCAAAAATAAGTTAAGAAAATATGGGCCACAACTTAACACAATTCTCTTCGTGCTCTGTGTGGCTACTTCTATCACACATTTTGGTACTTCCTCCTTTCGACACTTCCTGAGTAATTTAGAGGGCATTAGTTTTGTTGCTAGCCTTGTTGTTGATTCATTGATCCTATTGATGATGATCCCTCTAGATCCTCTCTCTATCCCATAGGTTTGATTTATCTCTTCTACCAAGGATTTCTCCTTGGTCTTGTCATCTAGATACTATGCAGGTGGCTCACCATTGGTGGGAAGACCTGTTATTTTTTCTATCAAATCAACGTCTATGGAAACTTATGTTTCCAACCACAAAATACCTCCATGCATGATTACTAGTAACTGCTTGATGTGGTTATTTACATCCTTTCCCCTGCCAAAGTGCAGGATCTCTAACAGGTTCATGATAAATGTGTTCTATAACCCTTGTGTCCACTATTTAGGTTCAATTATGGGTACTCCTATCACGCTGACCCCTCCTCTTTCTAAGTATACCCATTGCACGAACTCTAGGAATTTATCTATGTCCTTGACATCATGTTATGAATAGTGCATTTTTTCTACGCATTGAAGTAAGTCTGCAATAATATTTACGCATGTTGGTATGAAAGGTAACAAAATGGTTACTTCTTATTTCTTGCGCAGGGATCTCTAGACCTTTTTTTTTCCTTTCCCCTTTACTAGCGCACTTGAGGACCCTTCCTCTTGATATATTTTTTCTTACTCCTCTTCCTCTCTACCAGACTCCTTCTATGCAATGGTATCTACTGCTGGTGTTTGTTCCTCTTGTGCTTTCTCTATGCCAGCCTGAGTCCTCAACTCGTCGTACTAAATCCTTTCCTCATCCACTTCTTCTATGGGATGAACTATTTCCTACATCGGGTTTGTCTCTACTATTGTGTTTGGTGGGGTCAATATGAAACTTTTCATTTTTATCCTCGACCAATGTAGGACTCATCCGTTCCGAGGAAGGAATAACATCGACATCCACCACTCCCTTCGGTTGTGTAGGGTTTTTAGCCTCCATTGTTATCTTCGACGGTGACTTGTTGTTCCTGTAGGTTATCCTCAACATATGGTTGAATTATCTGAATTTGGGTGGTGCCGTCATGTTGGAATATAAATGAGTTTGCATTTGAAATCGCAGTGTTAGCCTACTAAATCACCTGTGCATTCTTCACTTCTCACTGCTCAGCTCTACGTTCGTTTGAATTCACAATGTGGCTTGTCAAACCCTAATTTTTCTTCTAAAGTGTTGTCAAAGATTTATGATCATGCTTCATTAACTATCATAAATGTTCCAAATCTTACCAGGAACAATTTGATGACTGTCATAAATGTTCATTTTGTGCCTTCTTTTTCCAGTGACCGATTTTTCTTTTTCCCAATTGTTTCATTTTTCCGGTGCGTTGTATTTTTCTACTGTCGTATATCTCTGGCACACTAGTACTTCCTTCTTTCATCGTTATCTTACGTGCAATATATTTACTTCTTGTCACACAAGCTTTCTATATACTACACACTTCTTTTATTCCTCTAACTACATTTTTTTTATCTTTTTCTTCATTTTTCTATTTTTATCTTCTTGTTTCTTCTTTTTTCTATTTTTATCTTTTCTTTTTCTTCTTTTTCTTCCTACTATATATAATATGTACAAGTCTTTTTGTTGCACTGCAACTATTGAGGGTTAGTGGGTCATCTGTCCTATACATTTTTAGTCGACTACAATTCACCAGTCCTTGAACTTCCTTGGATGCTAAGTCTTGTAGTTGTACAACACCTCCATCTGTGACATAATTTATCCGATATGGCCCTAGATAATGCATTATAAGCTTCCCTGGGTATTTCAAATACTTACTGTCATAGAGGACAACCATATATCCTTCCTTAAAATTCTTCTTCTTGATATGTTTGTCATGCCATGCCTTATCCTTTGCTTTCTGCACCTCCTGATGGAAATATGCTATGATTGTGTCCTATTTCAATTCCATAAGTTGAGCCAATATTTCCTGTGTTGTGCCCCTTTCTATCATATCTGTAAATTTTGCAATGCACAAACTTGGTATCAAATAATCTAAGGGAACTACTACTTCCTATCCATATACCAATCTAAAGGGTGTCTTCCCTATTAGCTTCTTGCATGTAGTTATATAAGCCCATATTACTATTGGTACCTTCAAATCCCAATCATCTCTATTCACATTAGAAATCTTAGTCAAGGCATTATCCAAAATCTTGTTAAAGGTTTCCATTGTTCCATTAGCTTTAGGGTGATAAGGAGTGCTCTTATGATGATAGATCTTAAACTCTTCAAGCATTTCCTCAATTGTATTATTAATAAAGTTAGTCCCCTAATCACTCATCAATATTCTTGGACATCCAAACCTTGTCACTACATGTTCAAATAAAAATCCCATTGTAATCTCTACACTGCAATCCTTTACTGGTGTTTCCTTAGCCCATCTGGTCAAGTATTATGTCATTGTAATAATATATATAGCTCTTGATCTTCTTGTTGGTGGATTAATTGGACCTACAAAGTATACTTCCCACATATCAAATACTTTCAAAGTAACCTGAGCTATCAATGGCATCTCATCCCTCCTAGATGGCTTCCCAAATCTTTGACAGAGTTCACACTTCTAACAGTATTCCTTTGAATCCTTATGAGTTGTTGGCCACCATAATCCTGCACGCAAAATATTATTCGTGGTATATTTTCCTGCATAGTGTCCTCCAAAAATACCTTCATTCACCTCTGCTAAAATGATAGGCCTTTCATGCTCCATCACACATCTTCTCAAGATGTTATCTCCTCCAAGTTTGTATAAATGACCTACAATTAATTGATAGTCTAAATCTCTGACCACCAAATTTTTCTTTTGCGCAGTAGTAAATTCTCTTGGTGCAAATCCTGTACTAAAAAATTCAATAATTATGTCATAAAAATACTCATCAGTTATTTGTACTGAAAACAATTGTGCATATAGGAAGTTGTCTTCCAGGTTACTAGGTTAGTTATCATGGATAAGTGATTTGGTCCTGCATTCAATCTTCCAGGTTTCACCACAAATTCAAAGTCAAATTATTGGTATAAAAGTAGCCATATTCATATCCTTCCCCCCAACACTATCTTATTAAATAAGTATCTCAGCCCAAAATGATCTGTAAACATCTTGAAATGTTGTCCTAAAAAGTAATGTATGTATTTCTGCAAAGCATATACCATAGTTAATCCTTCTCTTTCTGTAGTGTTATAGTTATGTTCTGAATCTGATAACTTCCTACTTGCAAATGCAATAGGGTGATCTATATCACATTCTCCTAGTTGTGTCAATATTTCTTTTAATGATATTGCAGGTGCACCCACATGCACATGAAATTATTTAGACTAGTCTAGAAACACTAAAATTGGTTCAGTAACCATCCTCTCCTTCAAAATATCCAAACTATACTAACATTCACCATTCCACTTATACTTAGTGTCCTTATTCAACAACTTATCGATTGGTGCAGTAATCTGTGCATATCCCCTTATGAACTTCCTATAATACCCTATATGACCAAGTGCACTCTTCAAATGGTGTGTTGACGATTAAAATCGTAACGATCAATTCTGCCCGCAAAGTATTGCTAAGGCCCTATTTTTTAACTATGCTAATAATATAATACTAGTAAGTGGGACCCCCTTGTAGACTAGAGGCACAAGGATAGACATATTATACATGTTTTGTTGTTGTTGTTTATGTTGCCTACACAGTCCTACATTGTTGACAATGCAGTCTTGGTTTCATTTTGACATGGTAACAGGTGGATGATGCATTTTTGTGGAATGATTTTCTGATACAAAATAGTTACATGATTATGAGGAGCATGTTATTTACAGTTGCTATGATTTTTCCTTGTCACTAATCCTTTTGATTGATTACCTAGCCACATATATGCAAGAGATATTTTAATGGTATCATAATCAAAACAAAGAAAGAAAAACCTATGAAAAAACCCTACAGGGAAAGAAGTTACATGTTTGAGCTACGATAAAGGATTATATGTAATTTCGAATGGAAAAGTAAAAGGGTGTTAGTGTTAGTCCTAACTATTATGCTATGGTTGGTTAGTAGGCTATGCAAAGTTCATTAGATTTGAATAGGTCGCATATAGAAATTCAATATGTGTTATGGCATGGAGTTATGGCAAGGGTTAATGTGTAAATGATATTGGGTGGTGTACTATGCAATGGATATCGTCGCAGATTTCACAATGGTTTGGCATTGAATACATGGTTTAATTGATTGGTGAATGTAATGCTTGTTGCGTTGTCTCATACTTAGAATTGAATAGGTTAGGTGATGGAAGTGATGTGCATTTACTGCACGTCACTCCATACTGTCCCTATCGGCCTTCACCCTAGCATTGTTACTTTGTTTCATTTTTCGATCTGTTGGTTGTGAAGCTTCGAATTTTCATGCTCTTGGAAGGAAGAAGGCTTGTAAAACTCACCATTTAAGCATTTTTCCACATGTATGATGTTGGCAAATTTTTAACAGGTAGCGTATGCTTGTCATTGATGGCAAGTACAACAGTGAAGATGGCATGAGTATA
>CBVK0103032097.1:0-12398 GCA_900067695.1 Picea abies | reverse complement strand
GGCATGAAAACCAATGTAAGTTTTATGCATTTATGGTTTTTTCCTCTTTTAGAAAATTGCAAGATGATGAATATATGTTGCAGATTATGGTGATCTTTGAGTGCTACAACAGGGAAACAAGATCTAAATTAATGCAGGAAATTCATTTTTTTATCCTTACACACGAATCGAGATGGTGTGGTAAGAGGCCATTTTGACACTTCGAAAGAAAGTAGTCATGCTTACAGTCAAAAGTATCATAATTGCAATACAAGTATGATGATGTTGGCATTTTCCTTATTTATTATATTGCACATGTTTGTAATGGGGTGTTTAAAAACCATAGATTTTCCCACTAGTGCACATTTGGGGGTATTTGCCTTAATGTTAATGATGTAAAAGGTTGTAATTATCCACTCTTGAAAGTGATGATGAGAGTGAGAGGCATTTTTGTTCTATGCCTAAACCTTGTAAGCCTTGTTGGTAACATTGTAATGGGTCTTGTAGCCATTGTTGAGTGAGAGGCATTGTTTTACCAAGGTTGTTTTGGCAACATTGTAATGGGTCTTATAGCCATTGTTGATTGAGAGGCATTGTTTTTTCTAGGTATGTTTTGGTAATCATTGTAAACTTGTCCATGAGTGTTTATAAACTCATGGAAAGTATGGTATTTCTTTAAAGTTGTGATCATGTAGTGTTAACTACTAATTTGCATTGATGCAAGTGTTGGTATTGATATCATCATTCCGAAGTACAAAGGTGAAGGAGAATAAGGGTGTGTAATTTTAGAGATATTTGTTATGCAGATCAAGGAATCAGCTATGGGTTTTCATTGGTGCAAGTGTTGGCATCGACATCCTCATTTTGAAGTACAAAGGTGAAGCAGAAGAAAGGAGTGGCATTTCAGAAACACTTGTTATGTAGATCAAGGAGCAGGAAAGTGCAGTGTGGAGTGTAAGACTATTCCTAGAAGTTGGTTGCAGATATTCAAGCTACAGTTCCACTCTATACTTTTGGAGGACCAGAATTTCTTTTTGTGGGGAGGTTTGATCCAAGAGGATCTCCACATGGAAAAATCCTACTTTTCACACCATGGGATAAATCATTAAAAAGGTTTGAGAATAGGTGGCAAAGAATAATTAATTCTCATGAATGAATTAATTAAATTGTAAACATGATTAATACTTAAAATGAGTATGAGATACTCATGCATTAGTCATGCACATTGGAAAAATGATTAATGCTTGAAGTGAGTTTGATAATCTCACGTATTATTCAATTAATTATAAAGAGGGAAATTAGTTTTGAGAATCCAACTCACAAATTAGTTTTGTAATTTTAAGGGGAAATTAGTTTCCTAGTCTTAAGGAGGAAGTTAAGGGTCTCATGAGTTGGTTTGGACTCTTCCTCACTTTATTACAATTGGTTTCCTAGTCTCAAGGAGGAATTTAAGAGTCTCATGAGTTGGTTTGGAATCTTCCTCGCTTTATTAAAAGTGGTTTCCTAGTCTCAAGGGAAGTTAAGGTTGGTTGAGAAGTTTTCTCATTTTTGTCCTTGAGTGGTTATTAGTTTTCTCCTTTTTTTCCTTGAGTGATTATTAGATCCTAAATTTGTGGACCTTGTCTCCATGAATGTGGAGACTAAGGAAATTATTTAAACCCCTTTATTGGGAGAGATTTTGGAGATTACTATTTTGGACACTCTTTTGAGAGATTTAAGGAGAGAAACAACCAATCATGCTTATGGTTTGTAAGCCCCTTCATTGGGAGAGTTGAGCCCCCTCCATTGGGGAGAATGTAGTCCTTCTGGTGTCTGAAGAAATTTCACTTATGTGAGAGCCTTGGAGCATGTGCCACATTTTGTGAAAATATTTCATCCCTTTCAAAGGAAGGATAATACAACGATTTGTATTCCAAGTGGATCTGGAGACGTAGCCAAAAGGTTATGGTGAAATTCGTTAATAACTCGGTGATCTCTTGCCTCATGTGTTGATATTTTGTCTCATGTTTTCTTATGCATATTTTATTTCCACAATTATGATTATTAAATGCATTAAGTAATGGATTATGAGACTAACAGCACATTCACCAAGTTTATATTTAATTTGGATTCAAGCCTTCATAAGCACATATTTTCACCGTTAATGCAACCAAGTTCAATAGATCTGAATTGTAAATCTGATGTTTATTAAGTGGCATAGAACCAAAACAATATTGGTATCAGTGTCACCCCAGTTTCAGATCAAGGTCATTGAAGTATTTCTCATCTCCTTTTCTATATCTCTATGCATGTCTACTTTGTTTCCCTATGAATCTCTTAGGATGAAAATTTTGTTTTGTTCCTCATGTTCATGGTGGTGCGATGAAAGAATCATTTATTTTTGTCACCATCTTTAAGCCATCTTTGAGCCATCTTACTGTAGACATTTTTTTACGAGGGCACGAGTCTCCATTTTCCTTCTTTTTGTCTTGACAACTTCTTACATTGGTAAGGGTTGGGATATGTTTGGCTCCACTTCCTTTCTTGTTGAGGATTCTACTTGTTGAATCTATATGTTGTTTTCTTAATATGCGTGGATACGCATGCAACTATTTTTTCTCTTAATTGGAACTAGAGAAGAGATCAACAATATTTTTTTATTGGGTTTGTGTTTTCTTGGGGGTTTATAAAATCCCTCTTCATCTTTGGATTTTAAAGGTTTTTATTATGTGATGGCCACATTAAAAGGGAAGTCTCTATCCACTCATCCACTCATTTTCCTAGTGGTTGATGTGGATGGAGAGAGGGAGATCATCGAATACAAGCTCCAACACCAATTTTATTTGTGTTTTTGCTCAAATTTGAGTTATTTCTAGTGTTTGTGGATTGGATAAAGGTATGTATAAGCAGTGGATGGGTCACCCCATTATCAAATGGAATATTAACCAAATTCCTTAAAGAGTCATGAGGAATCAGTCCATGTTTTCCCATATCTCCCTCCCTATACATATTGATGGGAGAAACATTGGGATGTGCCCTTAAGTGAGAAAGAAAACAAGATAAACTTTCAATATTCACAGGGATGCTAGTGTTAATCCCATTAACCATGTTCAATTTACTAATGTTATCTTACTCATTATAGGAGCCTCAATGATAATTACCATGTGATTCAAGGCTATTCTAGACACCTTCTTAGATGCTCATGGAGGAATGATCAACAAATCCAAAAGTAATATCTACAATTGAAATGTGCATTCTATAATTCTTGGGAGGATATCCTAGCTAGTGGAATTCACATTGTAGCTTCGATGGAGATATATCAAGTACCTAGATATCCCCATAGCATTATGAAATCACTATGTGGTGGACTCGAACCCTATTATCCAAAAAATAAAAGAAAAAATTGAAGGATGGGGATCAAAATATCTCAACCCTCATGGAATGTTAATCCTCATCTAATATGTTCTATCATCTCTTCCTATATACTTGTATTCTATTATGTTTTCACCTGCAGGTGTCCTTCATTGAATTGGAAAGATAATTCAAGGATTCCTTTGGAAAGGGATGATAGATTTTAAAAGGAAAAGGTTTCATCTGGTGAACTGGAAGATGGTTTGTGTCTTGTTTAAAATATGGGTGCTAGAAATAAAAGACCCCATCCTCATGAACATAACTCTAGGAGACAAACTAGTGTTGCAATTAGTCTCGAGGACACTAGAATGGTGTAAGGGAGTGTTGCAAAAAAAACATTTTCTTGGCCTCCCACATGATTGTTGTGTAGATGAACCACTATTGTATGTGTATATGTACCACTATAGGATAGAGACTAATAAATCAAACTTCTCTTTTTCAAACTTGCTTTTCCCAAAGGCTTGGGAATGAAAAGAAAATTTATGAATCGAAAGAAAAAATCAGTTTGTAATGACCAAATAATGAGAGGAAATACCTTATTATATAGCTCATGCATAAGTAGGCTTTGTGCTTGAATGCACATGCAAGGTATAACCACTCTAGTAGACATGTCACTTTCAAGGGATTGATGAGGTGGAAAACTAGGTTAGATATGCCTCTTTAAATGTTAACCTATCATTAGAATAATATTTTATTACATATTTCATTGGCATTGCATCACATTAACATTATATGTTTCATCAACATGTCACAATGTGAGTAATGCATTATATAAAACCATAGGTGAGTGCCTACACTAATCAAGAGGAAATGTCACATGTAAAGAAGAATGTGCAATGTCCATTCTACCAAATAGTTATCCATATGAACAACATGGACCCCACCATGATCACCATGTACATAGTGCATTCCAACATGATATATCACCCCAAGGAATTTCATATGTGGATGATGACATAACCTACATGTAATAATGATGATCCACATACAATAAAGTATCCAAAATCAAATCAATGTGTACTATCATCATGCTAAAAAACATAAAATAGGGCATACATAATAAACCAAAAGGTACCAACATCAATATACAAGAATTCAATGAGCAAAGAACTTATACCAAAATGATAACATGATCGAGAAAGTGTTGGAATGAAACTAGAACACAATATTATAACTTTGGTCTATGTTTCTGCTAGAGAATGTCAATCATTGTACTCAAATACATACAATACAAGTTGACATTCCAAGATTTAAGCTCAAGAAGTCTGCAATCCAAATTCCCGCAAGACCATATATTGAATATTGACAAAACTACAACCCCAAAAATGTAGTGACAATTGCAATATTTCAACAAATGATACGCCATCCCCAAAATACTACAATAAATGCAATCCATCAGCCTTGCATATTCTCTCATGCAAACCAACCTCCGCAATTACTCATAAATGTGTAATAAGTCTAAATAAAAAATAGTAGCATGATCTTACCCATCATAAGTTCACCACAAATACCCAACTACAGGCCACAAACATACACACAAACACAACACAATAATTCTGAAAGAAATTGTCATCCTTTATGATGTTACCCATCATAAGTTCACCACAAATACCCAACTACAGGCCACAAACATACACACAAACACAACACAATAATTCTGAAAGAAATTGTCATCCTTTATGATGCCCAAGAATTTTGATGTTTTACAATAAATTCCTAAACGAGCAATAGAGAGAGAGGTGGAAACAAGAAGGGTATATTTGTTGCACTTACTACATTCATGTCTTTAGGTGCCCTCATGGCCAACATACAACCATATGGGAGCACCTAATACCCCCTTCCCATGGGAGCCTACCCATATGCATCCCAGCCTCATTAAGACCCAATGGTCTTAGAGTTCAAGTACCATATGACAGGTGCATTATAATACCAATGTTGCATTTATCAAAAGCATCATTAATTATTTTATTTTTAAACAACAAATTAGCTATTGATTCGTCCACAATTATGTTGGTTTTCTTCATACTTACAATATAACAATGGATCCCTCTTGAATATGTATATATGTACTTGATGTTTCCCCCAAAAGGATGAATGTCCCATTTTGGGGGTGGAGCTCCAAGATCCCCCCCGAAAATCCTCCAAACTATGAAAAAAGGTCCTCCTACACCCTATTGACACCTTATAAAAGCACATAAGGTCAACCCATAACCATTTCTCATTTGCGTATGATTGAGATTGGGGCTATTATTGGAGTTCAACCATGAGGGTTGACATTGAAAAAATCATTGATCAATGTCTTTTGAATATTATAAATTCAATGAGAAATACAATGGTAATTAATGAATTATAATTGTTTCATTTACACCTTACATTCCAATGTGAATTTATATTTCATGTTTGTGATCAATTCAAATTATAAAAAAATTTTCATATTTTAACTCTTTACAATGAAATGCATCATTCATATTTGAGATCAATTCAAATTATAAATGTCATTAGTTTTCATATGTTAACACTTTACAATGAAATGCATCATTCATGTTTTTTATATATTTAATTGTTTTTATTTAGGATTTCATTATAGGTTCTCTTTGTTCAGGGACTAAGATTCTCGTGACATACCCTAGAATGTTGGGGTGTCCCCACACATGTTTTTGTGGACCTAAAAACTTGATATAACATTGTATTTTATTACATATGTCTGTAACACAGAGTCCGTATTTCCATCTATTTCCCATCTAAGACATGAACTTGTCCAAACCATTTGCATCCAAAAACAAGTTGCTTGAATGCCTTTGTTGATGGTACTAAGATGATGTCTTGCCTCCGCTCCATCATATCTCATTTGATCTTTTCTACCCAAATTGAACAATAAGCATTCCTTCCATTACCACTCATTACTGAATTTTATATACTCCTTGGTTGCTAGTATAATGCCATACTAGTTCTTGAACAAAACACGTGCGACTCCAATGTTCCTTCACACACATGTATTTTCTTGGAAATTTTATTAAAAAAAAATTGAAACAAGTATTCAAATGACGGGTACCATCAAATTCAAAGGTTCCAATTCTATCTCCTAATAGAATTGGGGAATCATTCATGTTTAATAATTGAAATCTATTATCATTTTCTCCATGTTCAATGTTCATAGAAAAAGCACCATGTCTCTTTCCAAATAAAGTGCTATGTTGCAAAGGATATGTAAATTAGTTTTGTGCCGTAAACAATGAACTCACATAAAGATATTTCCAAAGTTGATTCTTTTTATGGGAATCATAGAAAATTTCCACTAACTTTCTCTTATGCACTTCATTATTAACTTCACTAAATTACATTGCCTTAACTTTATGATCATGTACCTTTCTAAAAATATAGTTATTATAATTAGTTTTAACATATGATATTCACTAAAGTTATAATAATAATAATAATCTATTTTTTAAGGTTACGACCAAGTCACCACACCAAATTGGTGTATGAGACCTTCTTGTTTGTGGGACAAGGGACCCCCCTTTGCTCAGCGATTTGACTGGTAAAGTCTACAGAGGTATACATACCCTACCTCCTCTAGATTTGAATTTGTGACCTCTTAACAGGGAACACATGTTCTTAACCATTAGACCCACTCGGGCTATACAGTGACATATTGCAACATCATCAAGTCTCTATGAGAGAATATTCTTCTGTGCTCCCAAGGGACCAATCACAAATCTAGTAGTTTTCTTTATATTTTAGGCCACATAAACTGAGCTTTGTCCTCTAAACATTGACTTTAGCAAACTTGTTTGTCTTATACTTTGATAGACAAGTTTCCACATTTTAGCCATGCCATGATTTTGCAATTACATTTGCATCTATGTTTGAAAACAATCTTCAAAATTGGTTGAATTGACTATATTCACCCTAGTTATGCAGATATAAAAATAATTTTACAAAATGGCTTCAAACATATCAAAACTAAGTGGCATTGTTTAATGGAAAAGAATGCTAAGAAATCCTCATGAATTCAGTGGAAACATTACCAATTTTGCACAATAAAAAAGAAAATTATAAATTGTCGTCTACAAGGGAAGGATTAATTGAAATGTAAAATTATTCAATCACTGTGATTATCATAAATACAAACTATGAATATGTTCTAAATAAAAAAAAAATCCAAGTTGAACCACTTGACCATCTTGTCATAGATGGCCATTTCAAATGGCTTGGGTAATATATAGCAAAAACAACAAAGAGAAACAAGTTCATAGTCCAAGAAAAAGATGTTATATGTAAAAGAGAATGGTCTACAAATCATCTACAATAAGACCTGGTAGTTTGTCCAATATGTAGAGGAGATGAAATTTGTGTGTCATACATTACATTAGTGAAATGGCTAGTAGAAGCAAATGCAATTAAATAAGAATAAGTGGAAACATAGTGTCATTTTTCACTAGATGGGATATTAACTCATTTTGTCATATTTTTGTTAAACGGATTAGGGAGCACTATCCAATGAGAATACAATACTAGCATACCCACAAAATAGAGAAAGGAAAACATTGAAAGGTGTTAAGCATGAAGGTGGAGTTGAAGTTAAGCCGGAGAAATTGGTTTGCATGTTGAGCAATGTGAAGGAAAGAGTACCCTACATGTGATGAGCACTAATAACAATGGGAGATATGGGAAACCATTATATAATATTTACATAAAATACCAAAAATTGCAATAGAAATGGCTTTAGAGCTTTGCAAGACCACAATCTATAGTCCATGCTTGTGGTCTAGATTCAATGCTTGTGGTATGGAGTCCACACTTGAACCTCTACAAATCTACATCCATGCCCAAAAATCCTCAACCAACCATATGGGTCGGAAATAGCTTCCAAAATCTAATGTTTGACATCATGAAAAATACCCACAATACATCTTTTTTATCCCACAACCTATAGCTCCAAGACTTTTCATTATCTACAACTTGTTTCAGTCCCTTTTTTTCTCTAGATCTACATATTCTTGACCACAACTATAACATGATGGAAATAATTGTCCATGCATAAGTTAATTCATGGTCATAAAAATTTTAATTGCACCAAGAGAAGAGAGTTGCACTATGTACTCCAATGTGGATGTATAATGTAACATAATGTAACACTAATAAATTAAAATGAAAATAAAATTTAGTCCATAAAGTAAAAGTGAAAAAAAGGCCAACCATAATAATGAAAAAAGAGTATGTAAAAATATGTTCAATGAAAAAAGAGCTAAGCCAACCATAATAATAATAAAATAAATCACCATAGATCCATCTTAATCCACAAACTTTTAAGTATTGAGAAGTTTTCATCTTCTTCTTTTTTTATATCCCTATCAAAGTTTAGTTAAAAATGTGGTTAAGATGGATCTATGCTAATTTAAAAACAATCAAAAAAGAAAAAAAAATATACACTACATAAGGAGACTTCTTAATTAAGATATTTAAATCCATTTATGATGAGATCCACTCATAATGATATTCACATTATAAATATATCCAATTATATGTTCCTCGACATAATTTCATTCCATGTACAATTCATTAACAATTCATTAACTTGATGTAAGGTACATTATATGAAGTGTGTTTGCATTCCTAGTTCAATGGCAATGTGCATGTTTTTGGCTTTATCCAACTAGAGCTCATCCTTAGCTCTATATTTCTATTTTTAGATAGTGATATCCACATTATAAATATATCCAGTTATATGTTCCTCGACATAATTTTATTCCATGTACAATTCATTAACTGGATGTAAGGTACATTATATGAAGTGTGTTTGCATTCCTAGTTCAATGGCAATGTGCATGCTTTTGGCTTTATCCAATTAGAGCTCATCCTTAGCTTTATATTTTTATTTTTACTTACTAAAAAAAGAGCGTGCATCTATATTTATATTTTTACTTATTAAAAAAGAGTGTACAACATTAGTTTTGGTGACATTTTCTTACATTTTCTTTTTATTATATGATCTACTCATAATAGTTTTCATGGTATGCTTAATAATTTAATTAAATCTGACCACATAATTTTTCTCGACCCTTCCCTTGAATAATCATATTTCATAAATGATACACATTATAAAATCATAACCACACTGACATCCCTGCATTCCTCCCTCAATTCCAATAGATTTTACAAACTAATTTAAAAACAAGTAGAAGGATGGTGTAGTTTCTTATCCATCCAAGAATTACTTTAATAATATGATGAAATATCATTATTCTTGGGCTTATTGGGTTTGAAAAAAAAATGGCATTCACATCGTAACTAATCATTCCTAACAAGAAAATATCCAACATATGTGGGGTTTAACAATTGAGGTTATTAATCTATTTTTCAGATTGGAACCATAATTCTTCATCATCAACAACAGATGAGGTAGCATCAAGATGAGGACCGCCATTTTCTTCTTTTCAACAAAGAAAGTATTGTATTTTTAAAAATATAGCATCCCTACTTGAAATTGAAAGCAGTTATATTAATCGAATAATTGAATCACTAAGAAGAATGGATAATGCATGTGGGTGGGATCCTCATTTTATGGTGGAGTTCCACCCACATTTTCTGGTGGAAGAGATTGGATTTGAATTTAAAGAAAAACCAAATGCATATGATGTTGGTTACTCTTTCATTTATAGTTTATGACATCATAAAAGTGAAGTGAAATAAAACTCAACATTACCTTAAAGCATCTCCTTGTATAAATCAATATCAATGCCTTACTTCCACTATAAAAAGCAGGATATCCTTAATTTTTTTAAAAACTAATGTCGTTTTTCATATAGATGGATGTGGAGATGAACATAATGTGATTCCATTATCTACTCATTTTTGTTCATTTATAATTATCCATTGGTCAATGTCTAGAAGATCTTGTTTGATTTGTAGAGTAGCAAATATGTAATTCAAAGAGTCAGTGGGAATGTGTCAGAGTTTATTTCTAATTATCTATTTCAAATCCTTTGTATGGACCAAGAATAATTCAGAATTCTAAAAATAATGTAAAATGATTCTCATAATTTAATGCATTTAAAAGAAAAAAAATCTCAAATCAAATCAAATTTCAATTTTATTTATAGTTTCAACAAAGACATATGCAATAAAGGGGTTGGCTATTGACAAATGAACAAATCAGTGGGTATGACAATTCTTTAACGAGATTGCGATCTTATACATATAAAAATGGTAATAATTTATTCACAAAGATGTAGAAGTCTCACCATCCATCCCAAATTACTCACAATATCCCACTTTTGGGGTAGTAAGGTTGTGAAGAGAAGGAAAACTGTATGCACCAATACACCTAGTATATGTTGTAGAAGTTGCTTCTTCACATTTAGTACCAATACCAATGATATTTCCTTGTCCAAAATATATTCATGTGCATGAAGGAATTTCTCTATACTAGCAACACATTAGGGATGATGTGCTTCTATACTTGCCATAGTCATTTTTAGAGGATCCATCTCCTACATGAAAAAGAATAAAAGAATAAGGGGTCAAAAGGTTCTAGTCCCTGTTTAAAAATCATGAGTACTAATTTAAAACCACCAAATGTGGTAGAGAATTCTAATTAAAAGAAAAAACAAAAACAAAAAAGAATAAGGGGTCAAAAGGTTCTCGTCCCTATTTAAAAATCATGGGTACTAATTTAAACACCACCTAATGTGATAGAGAATTATAATTAAAGGAAAAAACAAAAACAAAAATAAAATAAAATTGTATCCCACATAGAATCTAATAAGAAACCCTAAGCACAACCCTCACTAGAGCAACAACTTGGGTTTATGTACTTTATGTGCCTCGATGCCATAGGTTTGTGTTTCACTGTATTTGAATAAACAACTTCATTAATGACTATGTTACAAGATAGTTCTTTAATAATTTATATATCAATAAATGAATAACAATAGAAACTTACAAAACATATCCATCTAGTAAAGAAACTACAAAACCTCCAAAACATAACAAAGATTCCAGCTAAAGCACATCAAGAACATATCAAATACTTGAGGTTGCTTATTATAAATTACAATACAAACAAATTTAGAGGATAGATTACCTATCACTTAGATTCCCAAAAGCTATGCACGTGACCTTTACACACACACCAATATCCATTCCCCCCCCTTGCTTGTGTCTAGATTTACAAAATTCATTTCTTTCCCTTACAACGAAGTGACCATTCCAAGTCATCCCTCACTATAATGCTTCTCACCTATACATACATATGCTCCCTTTAGTACTTGATAGTTGCACTACAAGAACTCTTACATGCCCATCCAAAATTTCTACCACGACCTCTCTATCTTCTTATTTTTTGAACTAGGTTCTTCTTACCACAATGAGGATAACACACCCAGATTTAGCATTACAAGGGAACCGTTAGCACCATTTAATTTGGTTACCTTTGGGTGTTGGTATTTATGCACAAGCAGAAGCACACACAATATAATGCTAATTGGTGATAATGCACATGAAGTATGCTTCTATGAAAGATGAGTACCTGCATCTCACGCTGCATCCTACAAGTATGTTTTAGGTCTGGGTTATTGTATTTTCACTGTGAGCCAAATATCATGGATCTAGGCCCACAACTTAATTTTTTTGTTGTATTTTAATGTGTTTTATCATATTAAGTCATTGACAAAAGAGTATGGAGAGATAGGGAGAATAAAAAGTGGATGGTAGTGTTATCGGACAAATAGGTAAGTGCGGACACAAACAAATCTCCCTAGTTTCACCCGAAAACTAGAACAAAACAAGACAGAATATAAACTTTCCCTAACTTTTAATTATCAAGCATACTAACTAACAATAGATAAATGGCATACCTTTTAAATGGCATTTGTCCTCGCTAGTGTCATCCTAGCTCCATTCCAAGGCTTGTGGGATGTTGAACCCGTAAAAAAGACACAAGCCAACGAAGTGAAAGCAACAATGTATACTCAACACAACCTATGTATGTGATCAAGGAATCATACAATAAAATAAGACCAATTTTA
>CBVK0103032094.1:0-11430 GCA_900067695.1 Picea abies | reverse complement strand
ACTCCAAGGGGTTCATTTTTCGTATAACCTTTATGAGTCTGAAAAAGTGATAAAATTATACTTGGTTACATTCTCATTGATTTACGAGCACGAGAAAGAAAAAAGACTAAGCTTGGGATTGTTTTCATTTTTACGCAAACTAAAAACAAAACAAAAATATCCTTGTGATAGATTTTATTTTTACACAAGATTAAAACTAGCCAAAACTATGCTTGGACCTGGTTTCATTTTTACACAAGCTTGAACAAGAGGAAACTATGCTTTCCCCCAACTTAAAATCTAGCGTCTTAACTACAGCATGAAGTCCATAGGTTGTAAGTGTTTCCCCCCAATCTTTGTTTCATCGAACAACGCAGGCAGATGAAAAGAAGCTTCAAATACTATACTCCACTCAAACGAAGAGAGGGGGAAAATCTATTTCATTTTTTAACGATCTTGACACAGGAACAAGAACTATGCTCGAGAATTCAAGTTCAATCCCTAGACCTCTGTTTCATTTTTTAACGAGCTTGACATAGAAACAGGAACTATGTTCGAGACAAGTTGTTTTATTTTTTAACACGCTTAACGCGGGAGGAGAACAATGCTCGTAACTTATGTTTCATTTTTTAACGAGGTTGTCACAGAGACTCAAAAAACTATCCTCGTAAGATTTTTTTTATTGTTTAACAATGTTTCCACATAGACGCAAAATTATCCTTATGGCTGGTTTCATTTTTTAACGAGCTTGAAATTAGAAAACCATGCTCAACACTCTCTTCTTGATCATGGCTTCCAAGAGGAAAATGCTCCGGAAGGACACCATGTCAAGGTACAAAACTTTGTCATGGATTCCAAGAGATCTTCACTTTATGGAAGAAACATACTCTGGAAGGAACACATTTCAAGGTCCACGACAGGGGTAGGGAGATCAGACTCTAAAATCCCTATTGAAGAGATTGCCATGTCAACTACCGGATCTAAGTCATAAGATATTGAGCTTATAGTGAGAGGCTCATCTTCATTGGTAGTTGAATACATGGGAGACAACGCCACATAATTGACCTATGGCAGGGGCGATACTGTCTGCATATACAAACCATATAGGGAGTTCATTGAGTTGATGGTCAAGTCAGGGAAAATAAATGAAAGTTGATCTATAGTCACAATTCTTCCATCGTGAGGGAAAGATATCACACAAAAATGAATGGACACGATGGCTTTCATGGCATATACATAATCTCTCCCAAGGAGTAAATCAAAATCCAAGGGGTCTTAGACTACCATGACATCAATAAAGATAGGTTTATCTCTCAAAGTTACTGAAAATTGATGAAGGGTCCCTAAAGGTTGATTGGTTCTTCTGTTGAAAGACAACAAATTCTACATAATCGGCACAAGTTGAGGACAACCCAAAGCTTTCCAAGCAATAGAGAAAAAATCCTAACGAATGAACCTTCTTCTATCAACGTCTGAGGAACATCCCAACCACAAACCTGTATTGTAACCTTGAAAGGAATGTGAGAGGGAATACTAGGTCCAGTCAGTGCACCCCAATCAAAAAGGATGGCCTCATTACTTGGAGGGGGTTCCATGGGAGAAGAAGGAATACCCCCCAACACGGTATATTCTATATCAATGAGAAAAATATGGGCATAATTGGGTTTACACTCTAGCGGGATGGTAGGATCGACTGATGACAGGATCTGATCGATCACTTGAGTCGCATTCCCCAAGGGGAGAATGGGGTTGACTGGTGGAAACAGATCGACCGCTTGGGTGACACTCTTTAACGGGAGAGTGTGATCGACCGATGATGGGATCGAAATGACCACTTTGTCAACAGGATCAACTAAGAACATGACCATATTGACTACATGATCAACCAGACTAACCGACGAAGGGACCAGATTGATCATTCCATCAACTACAGGTGGGTTGAGAGTAAGCTTGTGATAAGAAACTAGAAGTTGAGGATGGGAATCAGTCATGTCTTCTGGTAATTTCGAGGCTTCATGCATACGAGGGAAAAGGTGAGTTTGATGACTCCCTCTGCATAACATACATGGGAACTTGACTCTACTTTTCTTCTTCCCAACGATATCCTGACTAGTTGACGGGATGTTATCAGCATGTTGTTCAGAGGCTGACAACATGGGCTGGCAAGGGCATGTAGACCGTGCTTCTATAACCTTGGATAGACCAGGTAAATTCTTAAGAAGATGGCTACCCTTACAAATCTTGTAAGAGTACTTGGTCTTACGGGTTGTTTGGGTGATCTTGGCACCATCAACACTCCCAACATGATTATCAATAACTGGTTGTTTTCCAACATGTTCGGAAGTGGTTGGAAGTTTTGACCCTTCCTTATTTTCCTTCTTCTTAATCTTCCTTTTCTTCTTCTTCTTATCCATCGGGTTACTAGCTTCATAGCTTTCACTCAGTGAAGAAGATGAAACGGAAGAATACCTTGCAAGTGAAGAAGGCAAAGAAGACCTTACTGGTGAAGAAGGTGAAGGATCAACATGGTTGGAAGTTTGGATCCTTGCTTATTTTTCTTCTTCTTATTCTTTTGTTTCTTCTTCTTCTTATCCACCAAGTTACCATCTTCAGATGTTTCTCTCGACGAAGAATATGAAATGGAAGAAGACCTTGCAAGAGAAGAAGGAGAAGAAGATATTATTGGTGAATACGGTGAAGGATCAACATGAGGTTGATGTTCTTGGGGGGAAGTGCTTACTACCGAAGCACTTGCTGCATTTGGGATTACCTGAGTGGAAAACAACCATATCGGTAATCCAATTGTGAGACCTAGAAGGTTCAAAGTAGCGATGTAAGGAGGACCAATGTTTCTATAAGAAGGAAAAAAAAAAAGTTCCCCCAGAGGATGGTTTTCTTCATTGGTCATTACAGGAACTAACGCCATTAAACAAAAATCCAACCTAGATTCTACTAGGGAAAATAAACAACACACGCTAAAAATCTAGGAAGAAAGCAAACAAATAAAACCTTATCACAATGAACGCACTAGTTGGTGATGAAATCTAACGTCACGGGAACAATGTAAGAAGGGGATGAGATAGAGCAGGTTGAAAATTTACATTGATGACCTTCTTAACGGACTTACGCCTTAGCGCAATATCCCACACATAAATGTGGGTATACCCTCCAAGGAGCCCGAGTGAGTTTGTCCAACGTCGATTCCATGTACCGTGAAGACTTTCCCCTCCACAGTCACCTCATAATCGTGGGTATACCCTCCAAGGAGCCCGAGTAAGTTTGGCCAACGTTGATTCTAGGTACTGCGAAGAATTACCCCTCCACAATCACCTAGTGTAAAGACTCTAAAGGGATAGGCTACTAAGGTTACCAATTACAACAATGATGCCTGGGGAAGTAGTCGAAATTTCAATCCACGTGCAAGGGAAGGGTATCTAAGCCCGAAATCGCCTCAAGAAGGTTTGCACTAGATTTTCTTCTCAAGTGACCCCCAATAATACTCGCAATCTCTACATTAAGACCAACAAAGCAGGGTGAGTAACTCTGTTGACCCTAATCTGACCTTGTGATTGACCCTTGTGTTATAAGGGCTTCCCAAGACAAAATGTAATAAGTGGATTTACCGCTCCCTAACTCAAGATTCTATGTTTGTTTATAGCTTTAGAAAGTTATCTTTCGCACCTATTCCAAAGCCCTACAACTAATCTAATGTATGTTTTCTACCAGAAAATATAAAAATGTCTAATCAATTTTTATAAGCGCTTTGAGACCTGGAAGGCTCAAAGTAGCGATGTAAGGAGGACCAATGTTTCCATAAGAAGGAAAACCAAAATATTTCCCTGGACCAGGGGTTGCTTCATTGGTCGTTCCAGGAACTGACACCAAATAAAGATCCAACTTAAGGCCTGTAAAGGAAAACAAACAACATACGCTAAAAATATAGTAAGCAATCAAGCAAGCAAAACCTTCTCATAATGAATGCACTAGTTGGTGATGAAATCCAACGTCATGGGAAAAATGTAAGGGGATGAGATAGAGAGAGTGGAAAAGTTATGTTGATGACCTATTTAACAAACTTACACCTTGGTGCAAGCTTCCACACAATAAACGTGGATTTTCCCTCCAAGGAGCCCGAGTGAGTTTGGCCAACGTCGATTCCAGGTACAACAAAGAATTCCCCTTCACCTTAACCTCGTGTATTACCCAAAAGAGAAATTCCACTAAGGTTACCAACTACCACAATGATTCCTAGGGAAATAATCGATAGTCCAATACACTCACAAGGTTAGGGTAATTGAGCCCAAAATCGACTTGAGAAGACCTGCACAAAGTTGTTTTCTCAAGTGACCCCCAATAATATGCGTAACCACTACACCGAGACCAACAAAGTAGGGTTAGTCACTCTGCTAGTCTTAATGCGACCTCATGATTGACCCTTGTGTGAGAAGGGATTCCAAGGACAAAATGTAGTAAATGGATTTCACCGTGGGTATACCTTCAAGTGACCCCCATAATACGTGCAATCTCTACACTGAGACCAACAAAGCAGGGTGAGTAACTATGTCAATCTTAATGTGACCTCAAGTTTGACCCTTGTGTGAGAAGGGGTTCTAGGACAAAATGTAATAAGTGGATTTAATCGCTCTCTAACTCAAGATTCTATGTGTGTTTTCATCTTTGGAAAGTTATCTTTCACACCTATTCCAAAGACCTACAACTAATATAATGTAGGTTTGCTACCAAAAAATATAAAAATTTCTAATCAGTGTTTATAGGCGCATTATTTTAAGTTTGTTGTTACTCAAGAGGAAAATGATGTTGACTAAAAGATTTTTTGGCCGACTCTAAACAATGCAAAGAATTGAGAATGCAAATATTTCACTTCGATGAAAGCTATATTATGAGAAGGAGAATTTTTTTATCATTCGTAGATGCACAATGTCCCAAAATTTTATTAAACTCATCAATATCAAGATCCTCAAGAAATGATCCAAAGAGACTATAGACCAATACATGATTCAAGACCAAAAATGCCAAAAACCATGCAATTTCGCTACTTCAAATGCAAGGATTCCCCCAATCTAATGCAAAGGAAGAAATTAAATTTTTTTGTTTCAAATATAGCTAAAAGCAATAGCAAACTTATTCCAAACAAAAACAACCTAAACACTGAACTATTCAATACAAAGAATAAGAGTTCTTTCACTAAATAATTCAGAATAAAAAATACTTTATCACTGAAAGAAACTCAAAGCAAGAGATAACAAATATTCCAGAAGCAAACAAAGAAAAAATGTCTAAAATCATATTCAAAGATTTCAAACAGACTGTAAACAGACCCAACAAATTAGCCCAATCACTTATCACAAATCTGGGCAAGGAAAACTAAAATTCATAATCATCGCAGGTTGTAGGACTAACACAGTGCGTCGATCCTAGATATTCACAGGCTACAGACTAACACAGTGTGACGATGTCACACTGTCTCTCAAGGAAGAGTGTGTCGATCCTAGATCGTCGCACTATCTCTCAAAGCAGGGTGCGACAACCAAAGGAAAAATGGAAAAAATAAAAAGCATGAAGGTTTTCTAGTGAAATCAAACAGTTATACAATCAATCTAGATCTCCCAGTGACTCAGAAAACAGAATCTGGGAAATAAAAAGAAAGAAAGCAAAAAAAACTAGGAAAACAATATGTTCCCCATTATGGTCACCAATTTTGTTATCGGACAAATCGGTAAGTGTAGACACAAATAGATCTTTGACACAAAATTTTCAAAAAAACCTTTGCTACAACCTTTGTTATTTGAAGCAGGGGTTTTAGTGGAGGTTTTAATGAATCCTCTATATAACTAAAAAAAATTGGGTAGGCAGACATGTCCCATTATTTCACATTTTTCGAGTCACATTTAATGTTATTCTTATGGACTTAGCGGCTAAATTCATTTCTGAAAAGGTCATTAATTAATGATGTTTACATCGAGGCAATTCACATTTATTTCAAGTTAATTCTTGCATCCAAATAAATTAACTTAAGGGTCATTTTACTGTTCTAAGTAGTATTACAAAGAAGTTTGCCAACTTGTCGAAGACAACCATGAGAAAACAACATTTATGTGGGAATGCCTGGAACCTGTTTTCCAGAGAAGACCATAGCTACCATTTGTCTAGGTCATATTGGTACTATTCAAACTTGTTGGATAAAGAAAACAATAAATTTTGGACATCATGGATAGCTCTTGTCAGTTGTGTCCTAGAGGTTTTTAAATGCAAAGATATTGTCACCTAGTGCATCGATAAAATTGTCTAGGATAGAAGAACCATCCCACTACACAGTGAATCCCATATTTCACAAGAACCTTCAGTATTTAGGAATATTTTGATATTTTCAGAGCCGAACTTGGTCTACAAACGGAAAGAATCCATGAATTTTCTGAAAAGAAAAAATAATGGAATAGAACTTCTATAGGAATATCTACAAGATCCTACCTCAATGTCAGAAGACCTATCCAGGATTCAGGTTAGTTCTTTAAAAGATCCATATAAATAAATTGATCGGTTATTCCCTCAAGTTGTTGGTCAAGATTATACAACAACTATTCCCCAATTAGCATTGTATATATTGCATCTCATTGTTCACGACAATGCAATCTTTGACTGGGCAAGGATTATCTCAAATGAGGTTACTACGCAGCTAATAAATTCAAGACTAAGATTAAATTTTATATGGCATATTATTTGGTGTTCTCCATCACTTATCATCATGTTTTTAAGGGATTAATCATTGTTGAAAGGGTAAACTCAAAGGTGGACCTTGTAACTATGTGGTATCAAGCTCTGTGGAGGCAAAAGGTTGGCCACCAATTTTTTGAAGTATATAATATTTTCATGTCTGAGTTTAAAAAGTTAATATTTGGAGAAGATACTACCCAGATCTCATTATAATCCTCGGCTTTTATGAACGGAAAATGAGTTCTTGAAAAAATGGATGATTATAATATCATCAGGGTTTTTTTTTATCTCTCAAAAAACCCATATTTCTTCCATATTATGTGTCTGACAAATTGTTTGTTATAGAAGTGGCAAGACAGTATAATTTTTGGTTTCATAACTTTTATGAGAAAAGAAAAAAGGAGTTCATCTCCCTTCCCTAGAAGGTTGGCAAAATTCTCATAATAGGAATTGATAAAATTGACGAATATGCTTCCTATTTGGACCATTTCAACATGAGGTTTGTAGAAGAGATCAAGGGATTTGAACCTGATCACCATTTTCACAATCATATAGTTTCATTTCGTCTCATCCCCTCACTCATCAACACTCTTATATATGGATAAGAAGAGGGTGATATTCGTGACCTTAATGTTCAAGAAGTTGACAGAAATCCCAATGATATAGAGACTATCATAAGAACCATAGAACCCCATAAGGAGAGAGGCAAGCCCTCCAATGAAAAGAGTGCTCAATCAATCAGTGTTTCTCAAATAGGTTCTATACCCAAGGTAAACCCCCATCCCTGAGTGACCCATCAAAGAAAAACCCAGAGAAGTAATTCAAGGGATGACGAAGAGAAAAACCTTCCTCAGGGGAATTTAGAAAATCCCTACAAATTAAAGTTCAAAAGGAAAATAATTAATTCCCAGCAAGGGGGAGGAGAAATACATGCAATTGAACCTGATATATTGTTGGATGAAATGGACATGGATGTTTATATCAAGAATATCATCTTCCCAAATGAAGAAGAGACTGCTACAGAAAATGTGTCACATATTTCTACACTTGTTGTCCAAGATGAGATTTTTTTTTATGAAGAAACTTTTGTTGTTCAGAATGCCTCATTTGATAAATATTATAAGAAAATGATTTTTGAGAGGACCTCAAAGAGTAATAGGGAAAAATATGGTCTACCATTGATACTCGGAACATGTTACCATCAAATTTTTCTTCCATTCACAAGGTCTCAAGGGATGCATTGGAGTTTTCAATCGCTAATATGGAGGAGGAAAATTCTCGATTAAAAGAAAGATTCAAGGAATTGGAAGAAACTCTTATGCCTCAACCCATTCTGGCTACCACATATGCCATGATTCATCTTGATAGTAGTTTTCAATAAATCCCAGGATCAAGTTCAAGAGTTAAAGGAATTTCAAACTTGATTATTGCCACTCAACATTTTGTCGAGGAAAATACAAAGAAAAGGATGTCATTGATTTTAGAGTTATGGGATATGGAAAAAAACTTTTCCTCTCTTGGCCTCAGAGTGAAGAACACTAGGGAATATTTGGGTGCAGATCTGAAAAATGATGAAGGTTTTAATGTTGATGGAGTTGCAATGTTTGCAGCAAAGGTCTTAGCGATGACAGACCAAATGAGAAAACAAGAAGATATACCCTCCCAGATATGTATCAAACAATTAAAGGCCTATTGGATTGAAAGAATCAATGTATTAAAGGTATTGTTAATGAAATTAGATAATGTTTCATGAAAGAGAACGGAAGCATATTAAAAAATTATTGGCTTCGATATTGTTGGCACCACCATTGAAGTCTCGAACCTGAAAATTATATCTAGTTCAATGCTTATGACTCGACAATAATTTGAGGAACAAATTGAAGGACTAAAGAAAGCATCAACTAAAAAATTTGACACTATGGTTGAGTTCACACATGATGATATCGATAGTTGGCTTGTTGAATATACCAATAACAATGAAGAGGTTGAAAATAATTTGCAACATCTATCTATTGATTATAGAGAAGTCGAGCACAAGTTGTTTAATATTCAAAAATGGTTAAACAACTATATTGCCAAGATTTTTGAGATATCAACAGATATAGTTACAACCGACCCTCTAACTGCCACAAACAAGAGTATAAAAGACGCAACAACAAGCAAGTAAAGAGAGAGATTCCATCATAGTAAGTCTATGATGATCACATATTTCTTCCCTTTTTAGTTTTTCATCCAATAATTCTTCTTATTTAACTAGAAAAGTATAATCGAATCTTGATAAACTTCATATTTGTCTTGTTTCCAGATCTTGTTGTTCGATATCTGCTCATGCTCCTCTTTCTTGTAAATATTTTCTTTATGGTCTGCGAGAGCCCCAATCCCAGTGCACTAGACAAACACTTGAATTTCATGTGTTGTAATAGACATTATTATTTTTTAGAAATCCTAGAGAACTAATTTGGGATCAATTTTGACTGTATTTTATAACTCTGAGTTTTGAGTATAAGGTATTTGAAGTTGATCTATCAAAATCTTCTTTTGAGCTCCATAAGTATTACTTTTTAAAAGTTCTCTCATGCAAATGGACCATCTTCTTTTATTTTGAATGTAATCAGAACCTTTATTTATGCTATCATGGATGTGAGGACATTTTTATTTTCTATAATGTGTGATGTTTGAGATTCTTGGTCCACTTCTCAGAAATTATCTTTTATAAATATACTTTTACTTTTCAGCATTTTCATTTTCCTTGAGCATTAAAGATTGGACTATATTATGTGATATGGTCCTATATTATTCTTGATTTGAAATTATGAATAATATCATAAGACAAAGAGGAGTACCACCTCTCTAACAATGTAGGAGGATTCATATCCTCATGAGGTTGTCATTTTGGTCCTAACAGATTCAAGCATCAACATTTTTGGAAACCATACTAGGGAACAAACTTGAAGATTTAAAGATGGTTTTGGACCAAAAAGTCATATGAATTTTCCTCAGGCTAACCAACCCCAATTTGAAATCGGATTGAAAAACCAATGAAGTATTCTGCAACAGTTATACAATCTTGCAATAACAACAGTTGGAACTAGAGAAGAACTAGAAAGATCTTGGGAAACACTAGTTAAAGGAGAAGAAAGAGAAATTATGTGAAGACAAAGAAGAGACGAAAGGAAATACCAAAGAAATTAAAAACAAACTCGAAGAGTACAAGAAAAAGGAAGGAATTGAAGTTGGATGAGTACCTAGGACCAATTACCAAAAGCAAGAGCAAGTTGTTGCACATCTAAGAAGTTGAAAAGCATCCTCTTGAATAAAAGGAGAAACTTTTAGACATGGTTGATAGAAAGGACCGAAGAGAAGAAAGACGTGAAGAAAGATGAGAAGAAAGGTGAGAGGAACGAAGACAAGAAGAAATACATGAATAAAGACGAGAAGAAAGGTTTAGAAACCTAATAAGAAGGGTAAGATACCCCCCCCCCCTTAACCTTCGAGGAGAAAAACATGAGCTCCATTTTCTTCCTAAAGGTACTTTGAAGATATTTTCTGGAGATGGAATGATTGATGCTAAAATACATTTTAATTTATTTTTGGATGCTTGTGATTTCCATCTTATCAAACATGATGATGTAATGGTAAGGTTGTTTCTCCAAACCTTGTCAGGACAAGATTATGAATGGTACACATCATTTCCCATGAGATCAATCAGCTCATTTGATGATCTTGAAACAATGTTCTTAACATGTTTTCTCCTACATTCGTTTACCATACTCTTCTTACCAACTTCACCCAAATATGTCTAAAGAAAAATGAGAGGGTAAGAGATTTTAATTTGAGATTCAATAAAATGTTGAAAAAAATCGATGAAGAAAAGAGGCCTAATGATCCAGTAATACTTGGTTGTTATAAAAATTCCATGTCATCCAATGTGAAGTTCACTATTAGAGATTCTCAAATTGAGACTTTAGATGAAGCAATGATCAAAGTTACAGGGATGAAATAATGATTGAAACAAGCGTTGACCTTGACATTATCCTTGGAAGAATGCAAAGGGAGATGGATAGTTTGAATATTGTTTATCAAGGAGCATCTAGTTCGAAGAAGAATGAAGAGAAAAAGCCATGGCCTGGTAAAAATCAAGTAGTTGGTGGAGGATTATTTAAAGGAAATAGCACGTATGTAAAAATGGATCCCATTGTAGATTAGGAGATGAAGCAAAGAATGGAGATTGTGCAGATGAACAAAACCATCAAACAAATGTATAATAAAATAACAAGGCTAAGAAGGAATGAGAATTTCATGCATAATTTGAGGATGTCGGTTTCAGAGAAAAGAAGGAACCCTTCCCAAGAAAAAAGAACGAGGTTTCAAAATTCAAACAACCAACAAATAAAGAGGGTTATGTAACATCCCCAGCCACCCACAGGTCGGGCCATGCTCCCTTCAAGCCCACCCTTGGACTTTGTACTCTTACCGATAACTTCTTTAATTAATAAGCACGCATAAGATACAAGATTTAACGACATGCACAACAATATCCAACAAACATGCATAATCTAATATTTAGTTAAACGATAATTAAAATACATAGTGGAATACATTCATGCACAGATAATAATATCACAACATAGAGCACTTATCTTTATAAAAAGGTGACACCAACTGACTGCAGACCAAGGACATTCCACCCAACCATAGACACCACTGCTCCAAATCTCA
>CBVK0103032070.1:0-10688 GCA_900067695.1 Picea abies | reverse complement strand
TGTCGGCTACTAAGGGGGACACTGATAGAGATGGGGGTTGAATTAATCCATAAGAGAGAGAAGAGTCTAAGAGAATGGCCAGGAGGGGCCCAAGGGGGAATTACCCATGTATATTAATCCAAACCAGTTTCCTAAATTTTTATTTGTACATGAACCTTCTAACTTTTGATTGAGTGTTCCCAAAGCCAATCATTCAATACATGTAAGAAGGTGGGTGTGAGTGGTCACATCCCAAAGTTATTGGGCACATGTGGGTTGAGTACAATCATCTCAGGGAAGAGTGTGAGTCAAGAAAGGAAAGTCAAAGAGAGAAAATTTGTATGGGTTGGCACATAAATTTTACATATTGAGTTTTGGTGCACGAGGAGTAAGTAGAGAGTAAGGAAGAAAGCTTGGAGTTGGTGCAGTTGTGGAGAGAGAATTCTAGAAAAAGATGTACCGTATTTGGAGTATTTTGGAGCTGAAGACTAAAGAATCAGGTTTTCATGCCTGAAGAGTGAACTCCTGAGTGAGTTGCACTAAAACAACAAGTATTTGTTGTTGTTTACTGATAGTTTTCCTATCATTGAGTTCCCTTGATTTTCCAACTGAGAGATTCCTAGCTACCTATGTTAGAGAGACCCTGATAAATGAATGGGACACCTGAGGGACAAAGATCAGTGAAGGGGCACATTCCTTGGGTTGGACAAGTCAAGAGGAAGAGAGTTGGTGGAAAATAATGATAGTTGTAGGAGAATATCAATGGGTTGTGAGTTTTATGAGCTGTGAGTGGACAGTGAAAGACCACCCTTCTTTGTGGATTACTAGCCTCAACTCGAGGGTGATTTTTTGTTGAGATTTGGAACAAAAAGTCTATGGTTGGGTGGAACGTCCATCCCAAGCAGCTGGTTGCACATCTATCATAAAAGATAAGTGTTTAATCATGTTATTATGTTATTTGATTAGTCTAATGGTTGTGCATGAATTTTGTATTTAAGAATTATTCATATGTTGTTGTTATGAGTTTTTTAGTTGCATTTCATGTTGATTTTAGCATGTTGTAGATGCATCTATTTTATGGTTGTAGACAATAGCTAAATTTGTTTTAACCGTAATCTCCCTCGGTTGGGCTGGAGGATGTTACACTTAGGACCTTGAGAATCCTAACATTTGTAGTACAATAGTGAAGTTCATGCATCCTTGAGTATAGAGGGAATTTGAGAATTCTATTAGCATAGTAATACTCAATAAGGAAAAATACTCCCACTAGTGTGTGTTGGAGGTTTCTATGCTAACCCAGGTTCTACTTTAGGTTTCCAACAAAACCCTGCAAACCATCGAGAGGGAAACACTGCGCACAAAGTGCACAATGCAGTATCACCCGAGATGGCTTATAGGTGATTGCAGGACCCATATGTTTGCAATCTTGAAAGGGATACTTTTGTGGAGATGGGAGACATTATTTCTACCTCAAAACATATCATATTTATTATTCTATTACCTCAATACATTATTACATCTCAAATCTACCATTCAGTAATCAATTGCATTCATTTAGGATTTATTTTGTAGTAATTATCCTGGTTATTCTATTGTGTGTTGCATTTTACTACTGACAAATTAATCTATTCATCATAACTAAACATTTGTAAGAAATAACAAAATCATTCCACATAGAGACACAAATTTACCGTGGTTCACCCCCCCGGGATACGCCACAAAGATATGGCTTTCTTGGCTGTTTTATTATTCTGCATCAAGGTTATAGTGCTACACGCATTACATTTGTGGCTAATAAGATCAAAGTATGCTCCACAACTCATGACTTATGACCTTACCCTCGATTACAATGCTTATCTCTATCTATCTATTTGTCTCTATCTAATCATATCTCTATCACATCTCATACCAACAAGTCTCTCTCCCCTATCTCACTACACACATATTTATATTACAAAAGGGGTTAATTATCTGTTACAAAAATGACCAAAACCCTAACCCACTAACCCTAGGTGGATTAGATTTGTCCACTTTCTAACTCTCTGATTGCGGCTAGTCCAAAATCCAACTATTTTCCTTGTTGATCCTCATCTTTCTTCCTTTCTTTGACTTTCCTGGTTTCTTGGTGCTACTTTTCTATATTTTCTGGTGCACACTCCTTCTTTGGTCCATTTCCTAACCTCTTTCATTAATTACCACACTTTTCCCCAAAATGGTATGCGCCAAAAAGCCCCCAACACTCACATGTGGCTCATCCCAAGCCACTCAGGTAGCGTGTGTTGCCTGTACTGACTTCTCGAGCACCCACAACTTGTTTGTAATTTCTTCAACTTTGGATTTTATCTGCGCGCTCTTTTCTGCTATAATATCCACAGTCAACGCAGTATTGTGTTCCTTCAATAGTTCCCTCCTCTCTAAGCCAACTTGTTCAATTTGTCCCTTTGCTTCGTCAATCTCAGTGAGCATCTGTTCTTCTCCTTATTGTAGTAGTTCTAATTGATCTCGCCTTCACTGCTTATCTTCTTGTATGGTCTTCAACTTTGCCTTCAAATTCTTCATCTCTTGTGCACTTTTCAGTCTGTCAGGCATTATCATAGTTTTCTTCTTCTGATTCATTTCTTGCATCACAATATTTATCCCTTCTTCTTTTTGGTCCAAATCCTAAAATTTCCCATCCTCATGAAGGTTTGTCCATAGCCGTGCACTTTTATTGTAAAGATCTGCTATTTCCTAGATTACAAGCACAATGCTTTCTATATGATATGTAGCCTCCTTCTCTCTTTGTATTCTTACTTATGGTGGAGTACTAGGTGCTAGGATTTCTTTCAACTCTATAATTTGGCTTCTATAAGTCTCCATAGCTTGTGCTATTTTCTCAATTTTACCCTCTATGGGTATATTCTCACCTTTTGCACTGTCAGAAATAGTTTTAAATACTTCCTCAACTTACTTCTCTATTCTTCTAGTGCGTTGCTTTGTTTCATCCCTATCGAACTACACCTGGTTAAGTGTCATCTCCAATGTATTATTTACTTCCTTGGCCAATTGTAAGCTTGTGGCATCTACACGAGCCCTTGACTGGATTTTCTGCATGACACTTATTTGTAGTTTGTACAACACTTTAGTTGGAATGTTGGGCAGTTCCAAGTTTAGATGATATATATCCTTCAGTGGATTTTGCGTTGTAGCTTCATCTACCTGCAACATGCCTTGAGTGATACTGAAATTTTCATTCCCCATAGCTATGATTTGTAATGTTTCCTGTTATGGAATTATTCTTTCTTGAGAGGTTTGTTGTTGTTGTGTTGTAGTAAGATGCAACTATTCCAATGCATCTTTGACCTCTGTCAATTTCTTTACTATTTCCTCCCTCTGCTTCTCAACATCATACTGAGCTTCTACCATGTGATCTTGCACTTTTTTTACTACTAATTCTGCATCATTCTCTGTAAGTGTAAGTTGAGGAATTTCCTTATTTGCCTTCATTTTATTGCACTGTCCCGTTGTCTCCAACACTGTTCTTTTCCTAGGTAGTGTATCTGTCTGCATGGTTTTGGATGGCATGTCCAAATCTGGGAAATTTCCAACTCCTATTTCCTCCCGCATAGGAATATTGGTATCGAGTTTTGTTCCTCCATTTATTTCTTCTATGCACTCCTTTTCCTGAGTTGAAGCCTTTGGGATAGTGTTTTTCTTCCTTGGATTTTTAGTTGTTGTGCTACCCTCTATTTCTTTTGTGCACTCTGTCGCTTTCCTTGTGTTTGTTGTTGGGTTGGTTGACTGTTTTGAAGGTCCAAATTCTACTTGTTGTTTATATTTTGGTACTTTCTTTGGGATTACTGACACCTTCCACTCCTCAAGCCAATCCTTCATAGCCCATTGTACTTCTTCCCCCGTGACACAATATCTCAACTGCAACCATTCCTTTTTAGGATCCTTCTTAGCCTAGATCCATATGTTATGCCTTGAAGCTTGAAAATTTTATATTCCTTGATTCTCTCTCACAACTTCTGGAGGTATTCTCCATGTGTTTTCCAGATTCTCCTACATCTCATCATAGAACATGGTGAAAATGATAGCATTCCCCTTCCTCTTCTTTGGATATGAAGTATTCCATAAAGATGTGTATTTTGTTGCATGACATTTCCATAGCCTCTGGTAAAATCCACTTCACTTTGGTTCTCCCCATCCAACCAATTCCATCAATATGATTAGCCATGGATAATGAAAGTTTGAACCGAGATCCTGCGCATCCTTGCGATCATCCAAAAACAAGTCTAGTTGATATGGAGCCCAACTAAGTAGACTTCCCTTTGCACACTACATGTCTGCTGCTATTACACCTACATGGGATTCTTCTTGGCGACATTTTCTCAAGAGTTTGCATGCCATCATTTTTGTTGCAAACTTAGTTGCTGGTTCATTTATTTTTCTAACAATCATTCCCCTAGATCCACTTTTAGTTCCATATTTTTTTCTTTACCTCGTCTACCATGGATTTTTCCTTTGTTTTGTCATCCAAGTATTGCTCTGGTTTTTCTCCATCTATAGGTAATCTCGTGATTTCAGCAATTAGGTCCACATCTATGGATATAGGTCTATCCATCCATAATATGCCTCCATTCACCAATGGCAGTAACTATTTGACACATGCATTCACATCCTTTCCTCTCCCAAAGTGAGGAATCTCCAACAAGTTCATAATTCATGTGTTGTAAAACCCTACAATCCATTTTTTTGGCTCCAACATGGGATTTCTTGATGGAACTTCTCCTTTACTTTCCATGTAAACTTGTTGCGCGAACTCAATAAATTTCTCCATGTCTGCAACATCATGGTCAACATACTTCAGCTTTTTAACAAATCCTAACATGCCATCCAATATTTTAACTCCTTCAAGTATCTGCAACAGTGACAATGTGAGTTCCTTCTACTTGCTCGGTGTTCTTGGCATTGTAGGTTTTTCCCTTGTCTTCTTTTTCCCTGTTGATGGCCTTGTTATTTCCAGCGGGTTCTCTTCCTCATTTTATTCAATGTTTGAGTTCAACTAGTTTGCAATGTCTTCAACCTGCACTTGTTCCTCCAACTGTTTCATTTTCTCTGCTACAAAGTGTTTCCCTTCTTCTGCCAGTTTCATGGACTCATCATATTATGTCCTTTCAATCTTCCTCATTCAATTATTCGCATGGTTGTGTTTCTCCTAACTTAGTTTGTTGCAGATGTTTTTTCTTTGTGCAAGGGTTTTGTAGTTCGCTCCGCGGGTCGATGTCCATTTCTTCTGTTGTCAGGTTTTGTTGGTCCTGCTCTTCTACGAAGGTCTGACTAACTGGTTTGATTACTGGATATGGAATGGCATCAACATCCAACACTGCTTTAGGATGATTAGGGTTTTACCCATAGACTTCTATGTCCTATGCAAACCTCGCAACACTTCGGGTGTTCCTTGCGACCCCATTGGGATCTCCAAGCTTTGGGGGCGCCATTTTTCTAAATCCTGAACGGGTTTCTCTGAATTGTGAGTGAACACCTCAGAATCCACTACTCACACTAATTTTTCTCCCTTGTCTCTAGGTTTCACAAAGTCACAATGAGTATTTGTCATTCACTTTTTCTTCTTTTATAGGTTGTGCCATAAATGATTTATCGCGCCACAATTCTTCTATCACCGCTTTTTCTTTTTTTGGTTGTTTTTTGTGTTGGTGCATTGTTTTTTTTGCCTGGCCACATTTCTCTAGCACACAATGTATTCAGGTTCTTTCATTTCAATTTCTATCTGTTGCGTGCTGTATTATCTTACTGCATGTTTAACACTTATCCATCCACTGCATCTTTTTGTATTTTTCTTATTTTTCCAATTTTTTTCTTTTTTTTTCCAGCTTACACTATATACACTATGTACAATTGTGATTTTCTGTGCTGCATCTACTAAGGGTTACTGGGTCAATTGTCCTTATACATTTTCAGTCGACTGCCATTAACCAATCCTTGAGTCTCTTTTCCTGCTAGATCCTGCAACTGCACAACACCTCCATCTGTCATAGATTTTATCTCATATGGCCCTATACAATGCATCTTGAATTTTCCTGGGTGTTGTATAACTTTTTGTCGTAGAAAAGAACCATATCTCCTTCCTTAAGGTTTTTATTTTTAATGTGTCTATCATGCCAAGATTTGTCTTTGGATTTTTGTACTTCCTGATGGAAACCAACCATGATCCTGTCCTCTTCTAGTTCCATGAGTTGAGACAATCTTTCTTGTGTTGCGCCTCTTTCTATCATGTTTGTAATGGTTGCAACGCATAGAATAAGTATCAAATATTCTAAGGGAATTACTGCTTCCTAACCATACACCAATCTGAAAGGTGTCTACCCTGTGAGTTTCTTGCATGTGGTTCTATAAGCCCATAATACTGCCAGTATCTTTAGATCCCAATCATCCATGTTTACATTGAAAATTTTAGTTAGGGAATTCTCCAATATTTTATTAAATGCTTCCACTGTTCCATTAGCTCGAGGATGGTGTGGAGTTCTCTTTTGATGGTGTATTTCAAATTCTTCAGTCATTTCCCGAATGGTATTATTAAGAAAATGAGTTCCCTAATCACTCATTTGAATTCTAGGGCATCCAAATCTTGTAATTACTTGTTCAAACATAACGTGCACTACAATGTTTTACTGTTGCTACTTCATCCCATCTGGTTAGATATTTTGTCACTTTAATGATGTAACTTTCTCTTGATATTCTAGTTGGTGGGTTGATTGGTCCTACAAAGTCTATTGCCCATTTTTCAAACACTTTAAAGGTTACATGAGGTTTTAGGGGCATCTCATCCCTCCTAGATGGATTTCCTACCCTATGAAAGACATCACAAGTCTCATAATATTCCTTTGCATGTTTAGAAATGGTTGGCCACCATAGTCTTGCGTGTAGTATCTTCTACACAATGTCTTTTCCTGCATAATGTCCTCCAACTATTCCTTCATGTGCTTCTACCAAGATGATAGGACGTTCATGTTCCATGACACATCTTCTTAGAATATTATCTGCACCTAGTTTATACAAGTTTCCTACAACAAGTTGGTAATCTACAACTCTAACCACCAAATTGTTCCTCTGCGCAGTGTTGTATTCCTTTGGGGTGAATCATGTACTAAAAAATTCAATGATATTAGAAAAGTATTCATCAACAATCTACACTGAAAAGAGTTGTGCATCGGGAAAATTTTCCTTCAAGTTGCTTGGTTCATCTCCATTAGTTATTGTGGACAGATAATTTGGTTCTGCATTCAGTCTTCCAGGTTTCACTACTACTACAAAATCAAACTCTTGAAATAACAACAACCATATACATATTCTCCCCCCCAACAATGGCTTGTTGACCAGGTATCCGAGAGCAGAGTGATCTGTGAATGTTTTAAAATGTTGTCCTAATAAATAATGTTTGAACTTTTGTAATGCATACACCATAGCCAAACCTTCTCTCTCGTGTATTATAATTATGTTCTGAGTCTGATAGTTTCCTACTTGCAAATGCTATTGGGTGATCTATGTCACCTTCTCTTGGTTGTGTTAGTACTGCTCCAAGTGCTATTGAAGAGGCACGCACATGAACATGGAACTCTTTTGACCAATCTGGAAACAACAGAATTGGTGTTGTCACCATTTTCTCTCTTAAGATGTCCAAACTTTGTTGGCACTCATCATTCCATTGAAACTTGATATCCTTCTTTAACAATTTCTCCATGGGTGCAGTAATCAATGCATATCTCTTTATGAACTTTCTATAGTAGCCTATATGACCTAGTGTAGCTCTTAATTGGCACACTAACTTAGGTGGTGGTAAATTAACAATCACAAGAATCTTTGCAGGGTCAACCAACAGACCCTATTTATTCCAAATGGTGCGTTGAATATGCATTTCTTAATGTTCAAAGAATTTTTCAATTTTCTACACTTGTCTAGCATTAACCTTAAAAATTCAACATGATCTTTTAATAGGCTAAATATTGTCCAATCATCCATATAAACCTCCAAAACATTATGTATAAAATATTTAAATGCAACTACCGCTACCCTTGAAAAAATAGCAGAGGAATTTTTCAATCCAAAGGGCATCATTGTGTATTGGTATGACCCCCATTTTGTGGAAAATGTAGTCTTATTATGACCCTATGGTGCTATTCTGATTTGGTGATACCCTGAAAATCCATCAATAAATGAGTATGCTTCATGTCCTCCTACATTTTCCAATACCTCATCTGTAAATGGAGTAGGGAAGGGATCATGCATACATGAATCATTCAACTTCCTCAAGTCTACAAATATCCTTATCCCCCCATGCTTCTTCTCCTGAACTATAATAGGGCTAATCCACTCGGATTATTCAACAGGTTCTATTATACCAACCTCTAACATTTTATCAATCTTTGCCTTAACATGTTTTTATATATAATGGATTTAGCCTATAGGGTCTCTGTCTTATTGGAATGGCATCCATTCGCAAAGGGATTTTCATTTCTCCAAGTTCTCTTGGTACCTCTTTCATTTTTGAAAACTTTTCTGGAAATAAATCACTATATTCGCGCAATAGTTATATTATTCTTTCCATTGTTTGGTTGTCCCAATAGTCACCAATACTTGTGATTTTTTTATTCTCTTATGTTCTAATATTTACTTTCTTTATCTTCAGTGGTCCAAAAAAATCTTCTGACTATAACTATGTTCTTTCTACTTCTCTTTCCTCTTCAACTTCTATTATCTGAATATCGCTCAGGTTTTCTTCTACCGGGTCATCTTTTGCGACGTGGTAACAATGTGAAAACTATTTGACTATTTGTCGATTGTGATTTTGATAAGATGTTACAATTTCAACTTCAGGTTCTTCAAAAATATTTTCTTTTATCAACTTCAATGTTGTATCCATCAAGAAATTCTCATGTTCAAATGCAAAACGTGATTACAAAGTTTTGTTGCAAATCTACCCAATTTATCATTCCTCTGTGCAGTTCCAGCTCCGTGTACCAATTTATTGGTATGCCTTCTAATGTATGGATGAAGTGATGTGGCCATTCCTCTGGTGGTATCAGTCGCCATTGGGTTATGCATATGTCTAGATGTTCTCTTGGTTGTCCTCTTCCATCATATTTCTGCATATGTTTATTCTCCTGTTTTGTGCGAAGTATGATGCACAATAATATTTTGTATTGATACCAATCATGGATGTTTTCTTTGTGATTACCCCACCAACGTGTAGGTGTTTCTTTCAGGGCAATAGATAAAACTAATAACCTTTGACTTTCCATGACTTCTAACTCAAACTTTGTTAAAAATTATTCCAAATCATTTTGACCATAAAAACTTGGAGGTTCTCTTACATCTGTGCCAACCCATCTTAGTGTGTGGGTCATTCTTGCACATCTTTTGGTATATACATCATGTAAGCGATGTTTCCAATTCTCCAATCCCGTGTCAGAATATGAAGCACAAGAACTGAAGATTCTCTAGCTAAGCATTCCATCTGTTGTTGGTTTAATGTAATCTTCCTCTCATGCGATAGTTTTATAGAATTGGTTTATCTCTTCTGTGATAAATTTCTTTGTCACTAGTTCAACATATATTCCACCTTCTGAAGGATCTAATAATATTATGACTATATAATATCTTGATTCAAAAATCATTTTCTATGTCTTCAAGTTGATGATGGCTTGATTTTCAAATGTAAAATCCAATCCCAATAATTCTAGATAAGGTGTAGTATTATCAACTATATCAATGACCTCAAAATATTCCATAGTGGGCACACCATCTAAATCCACTGGTCTGTCTTTCAATTGACCAATTGGTATCACCCTATGTTGGTTTTCTAGTTTCAACTGAATAGGTGAATATCCTAGTGTTGGTTCCCCCATGCATTCCCATGTTTTCTTAGGAATGACATTTACCTCAGATCCCAAATCTAATATGATGTCACCCATGTTAAAGTCTCCAATATTTTCATGTAGTCATAACTCTCTATTTGTTTTTGTCTTCCTATGGACATGATTTACTGTCTTTTGTTCTAGTTTTATCTCTTCTTTAGGATTGCATTTTTCTAACAAACTTTGTAATACTTGTATAGATGTTTGATCATTCAATAACTTCAAGCAAGACACCAGAAATTTTCTTAGATTACTTACATTTTTTGAAGGCTTACCTCCATTGGTATGATCATATGGATGAGTCATATCATATACTAGCCCATCATATCCTAGCTGTGCATTTGAAGAAGAAGTAATATTCTCTTGCAAAATTTCTTTTCTCGCCTACTTGAATGTTTGTTTTTCCTTACACGCATCAAAATGTTGTTGAGGTGTTGTATTTTTTTCTAACCCACTGGTGTTGGTTTTGATTTTGATTTACTGCGTCTTCTACTATTTTGGTTCCACCTCGAGTAACTATATTAATATTTTTCCCATCATCTCTAGTTTCTGCGACAATCCATTGAACATTTTGGTTATTCTGATTCCTTTTGTCCTGTGTTTTTGTCAGAAGTATGGGAAAATCCTCTATAGCATGATATGCTACATGAAAATACATGCATGTTGTTGGTGGTTGTGGAAAATCCCTTGCATAATTTCCAGGTTGTTGGAAATTTTGGTAGGTTACTGGTACTCTGCCTCTTCCAAATCTCCTCTTCCATGTCCTCCTCCTTTGAAGTGAGATCGGAAGAG
>CBVK0103032021.1:0-11061 GCA_900067695.1 Picea abies | reverse complement strand
AACATACTATAGTTATCACATATAAATTCCATCACATATATTTAATAACTCCAACCATATGTTATAACAAAATTTTGTAATATACCCAAATGAACAACATTTAAACTGATGCCGACGTCAATGCAAAGTTTGAGTTGGGTTGGGCCACTTGCGCCCTCTTTATATGCATAAATTCTGAGAGAGCCATGTGGTCCAAGGCCGACACACATGTCAAGGATGCATAGATCTTGACATAAAGGTACAATATGGGTGCACTAGAGTGCATTCCAAAGAGGAAACTAAGTTTATGTGTTGCATAGATTTGTGTGGCATGAGGTATATTGTTCAAACATAGGCATATTTATACTCATTTTTCTCATTTTTTTGAGAGAAGTATGATGGTGATGTTATTTTTGTCCTAAGAGGTCCATTTTAAAAGTCTTAGTCCATATTGTCATTAATGAGCACCATAGTGCATCGTTTGGTGTGTAAAGAGGGTGAAATTGAGCCAGTTCAGAATATGGTCAACTTTATACTCATTTTTCTTATAATTTCGCAAGGAATTCAATGGTGAACTCTATTTTTTATTTTGAGCATCATAATTAAAGAGAGTCCATAAAATTGGATTTGTAAGTCCATGTTGTAATGTAATTTGACATTTTGAGATAAAGAAGAGCAGTCTTACTATCTAAACAAGACTTGAAGATGAAGTAATATATGTCATAAATGTTGTATATTTTATTTTATTTTATTTTTTGCGGTGTTATCTCATAATACTTCAAATTAATCATCAGTTTTTTGAGATTTTGGATAAGAAGCACATCATTTTTCTGCAAATCACCTCAATACGGTTAAGAAAATTATTTTGAATCAGGTTAGATGCTAACACATATATTTTAAAGGAATGAGTGGTATCTAAGGATTTTTGGATCAAAGAAGATACTACCCAAGATTTCAAAAAAAAAGGAGGTCATAGCAAGCACCAATGAACACTCTTGATTGAACAAGTGTATATATCCTTTAGTGGTAAACTACAACCTTTTTTTTAATTTTTCTTGATCAGGTCGGTGATCTGCATTTAGGAGCAGAATGAACTGATTAAAAGAATGACTACAATAAACATAGAGATATGAAGAATAACACAGATATCAAATGAACAATATCTTCTATTGAATAAAGAAATAGGTTGAAACTGCAGAACTGAAACACTTGTTCGAATGGTGGTATCTATCTCTGAGAAGAGATGTGGATGCTATGCGCATCCATCTGAGAAGAATGAATTACAATGAGGTTATAGAGGCCTTTTTAATATTACTCATGAATTCCAAAACCCTAGACATCCAAAAACCTAACCCTAGGAGGTGAAACGTCAAAATTCATCTGGGCCCCTATGGATAAGTTGGTACCTCAACTTCCCAAGGTCGTAAATTTTGCATATGACTTCCGTTTTAGGCACGTGATAGCCCATTGGAAAGGTCTTTTAGAGAACTACACATTCCACCATCAAACTCTGACTACGTCTAGAGTTTGACTATGGAGATCCAAAAAAACATTGTTTAGGCCTCCAAAATGACCTTGGAAGTACAACATGATGTGCTAACATGAAAACATACAAAATAAGCCTGTTGGATTAGGTGAGAGGCCACCAATATCCCTATGGAAGATGTGTAGGGCTTCAGACAACCCCCAGAAGTGTAGAACCCACAATTATAAAGAAGTACAGAAGAACATGTTGAACTAAAAACAGACAAGAAGAGTCAGTTGGAATAGTTGGGTAGCCACTAATAGCCAACTGGATCAATGCTCCCCCCTTAGGAAGCAATGGTCTCCATTGCATTGATTTCCCCCATCAGGTGAGGAAACTTCAGTTGGATTTGGCCCTGGGTGAGCTACTTGCCTTGGTGTAGGAGTTGCCCTGCCTTGACAACCCGATAAAGTTGGACCCTCTATTGGTGAGTGCCCTTGACCTATGTGTCCACTATCTGATCAGTGGATTTTTATTCCATGCAGTCGCGGTTGAGCTCTGTGAGTGTCAGTTGTTCTGCGATCTCTGAGGTGTCCAATAATGGCAAAAAATATGGTCTAAGGAGGTCAACATTGAACACTGGATGTAGGCCAAGGAAGGGTGGAGTGTTTAGCTCAAAATCATTGCTACCCACATCCTTGGTGATAGTGTAAGGCCCATAGAAAAGTGGAAGGATATTCTGATGGGGCCCAGTGAGACGCTCCTTCTGCAAATGTAACCATACTTTGTCATCAATCTGAAACTGGTGTGGTAACATGTGTTGATCATGGTGTTGCTTGTACTTAGCATTGGATTTATGTAAAATCTCTTGGAAATGTTGTAGATGTGTTGAATCCGCTCAATGAATCTAGTGGCTTTATCGATTGCAGTCTGATCATGGGAAGATTATGTCTGTGTGGTTGAAAGAGGAAGTGCAACATCAATGGGTACCAAGGGTTGGAATCCCAGGCCCACCTAAAATGGGCTATGGATGGTGGAGCTATGGAGAGCCATTTTGTAATTGTGTTGAACATAGGGGAGAATCTCATCCCATGTACATGGATGCTTAGAACTGTACATGCGCAAGATGTGCACAATCATCTGATTGATGACCTCTGTTTGGCCATCTGTTTGGCGGTGGAAATCAATGGATTTTGTGAGCTTGGTGTCCAATAGTGACCAAAGAATCGACCAAAATGTCCTGAGGAACCTGTTTTCCCAGTCAAAGATGATGGTCTGTGGTATCCCAAAGTGGACCCACACTCGTTTGAAGAAGAGATTGACAGTATCTGTCACTGTGATATTCTTCTTGTAGGCTGTGAGGATGGCCATCCTTGAAAACTAATCAACAACCACAAATACACAGTCATTTCCTTGCTTGGTGGACAAAAGGCCCAACATGTAATCCATTGAGATGGATTCCCAAGGCTTCTCAGGAGTAGGAAGAGGGGTTTATAAGCCTTGCTTCTTGATGGCTAGATTGGCAATGGCATAGGAAGTGAAAGATTTGATATACTTTCTAACGTCCTATCGAAGTTTTGGCCAATAAAAATGTTTCTAAAGAATGACCACAGTTTTCTCCATGCCAAAATGTCCTTCCATTCGACTATAGTGGGCTTCCCAAATCATCTTTGCACACTCACTTGTAGGAACACAGAGATGGACCAAGTGGCATAAGAGTCTGTCCTGAATGTGAAAATCAGTGACAGTCTCTCCTGTACCCAATAGCTGATAGGTGGTGGCGAAGTCTGGATCTTGCTGATAAAGTTGGGGCCACATGGAGCACAGTGGTGAGTGAATCCACAAGAGTCGAATGTGGCAGTCAACGACACGATTTGAGATACCTATATTATACTTGATGTTGATATGGAAATGTTGCAGGTAGGTGGACCACTTCTAATGCCAGTTGTTCTGCAATTTCCCCTATGTTTGTATGAACTGCAGAGGCTTGTGATCAGTATGTATGATTGTCTCTTTTCCCAGAATGTAATGTTTCCAATGACAACATGATTGTACAATGGAATACATTTCTTTGTCATAGGTGGGGTATTTCCAGATAGTATCTGAGAGTGTCTCACTATGGTATTCCATTAGATGACCATGCTGAGTGAGAACTGCACCCACAACATAGTCAGATGCATTAATCTCAATCTCGAATGGTTGTTGAAGATAAAGAAAGGAGATTATTGGAGCTGATAGCAAGAGATGCTTCATATCATTGAATGCTCGTTGTTGTTCCTTCCCCCACACGAACTTGGCCCTACCATCACCCTTGTTCACCAGGCTGAGGGCCCATGCAATATGGGAGAATCCTAACACGAGCCGTCGATAGAAGTTGGCTAGTCCCTAGAAGCTTCGAAGATTGTTCAGTGTGGTTGGGGTGGGCCAGTCACGAAAGACTTGGATCTTAGCTGGATCAACATGTACCTCATGCTCATCAACAATGTAGCCCAAGTATTGGACCCTCTTCATGCCAAAAGAGAACTTTTCCAAGTTGGCATATAGCTTGTGCTATTGCAGAGTGCTCAAAACCTGTTGAATATACCGCATGTGCTCCTCCCACGTTCTTCTAAAGATGAGGATGTCATCCAAATATACCACCACAAAGGAGTTGGTGAAGGGTCTCAATACATTATCCATCAACCTCATGAAAGTGATTGGTGCATTTGTTAAGCCAAAGGGCATGACTAGCCATTCAAAGAGAGCTTATTTATATTTGAAGGTTGTTTTCCATACATTAGTTGGTTCGATGGGAACCTAGTGGTATCCAGACTTTAGTTCAATCTTGCTGAAAAATTTCACCCCTTCAGTTGGTCAAGAAGGTCATCAATCCTGGGAATGGGGTATTGGTTCCTGACTGTGATTTTTTTTAAGGCTCTGTAATCAATGTAGAGTCGCCAAGTCTCATCCTTCTTCTACACCCATACAATCCAAATTCCGTAAGGGGAGGAGTTGGGTCTGATGTGCCTCTTTTGAAGAAGCTCTTGGATCTGATGCCTGATTTCATCATTTTCCATCAACGAGCGATGATAGACTGGTCCATTAGGTAGAGGTGCGTCAAGGGTTAGATCAATTATATGCTTGACTTGGCATTATGTCGGTACCCCTATAGGTGAGGAGAATATGTCTCTATATTCTTCTAGTATCCCATCCACTTACTTCTGCTGCAAATAGAGTCTCTGTGTAGAGGCCACATATGTGGCGGTGACCTTCTACTTACTGTGAGCACGTATCACAAAGAAGACGAAATTCTCAGTCTGTGAGATGACCTTACTGCACTGCTTAGCAGAGATTAAATAAATAGCAGTAGGTGGTGCTACCTCTGGTATCCTGTACAATTGTCTACCCAAAGTAATAATAAAATTACAGGGTCTAGACTCATACACAACCTGACGCTTCCACAAATATTTTTGTACTAAAAGAACATAACAAACTTCAAGGGGGTAAATATCACACAATACCTCATCTTTGAAAGTTTTGATGTTGTAGGGAAGATGACATTGTTGGATGACATGGAGATCTCTTCCTTTTCAAAGCCAACCGATGGTGTAGAGATGGTGTAGATTAGGTGAGAGGCCTCCAATATCCACCTGGAATATGTGTAGGGCTTCAGACAGCCCTAGAAGTGTATAACCCACAATTACAAAGAAGTACAAAACAACGTGTTGAACTAAAAATGAACAAGAGGATCCAGTTGGAATTGGTGCGTGGCCACCAATACCCAATTGGATTAGTTGGTTTGAAAAGAGAGAGTAGTGGAAATTCCCTCCCCTGGTGCTCTTGATCAATCACCCCTTTCCCAAAAAAAAATGCTTTCTCTACCGAGTCTAACATCTAATATTCATGGCTTTTGTCCTTCCAAATACAATAGATGTCTACTCTCACTTGACGATAGAGTGTACTAAGAGTAATAATCGACGCATTCTCTCACTTGATGATAACGTGTACTATGAGTAATAATAGAGGAGTGGGTGCCTTGAACGTTGAATGTTACAAACCTGTTGGAGAGGTTGAGAGGAAAGCATTTCATGTTGATTGGAGACTCCATCAATCATAATGAGTGGGAATCCTTCCACTACATATTGAGAATTGTAGTGCATATCAAAACACTCCCAAGAAACCCAAGGTGATGACCAATAAGTACCTCTCACATGATCCCATAGTAGTGAATAAAAACAAAATTAGTGTGGCAAGGAATGGCATATTTAACCTGCGTGACATAGCAATTAATATTGTTACTATGAATTTTGTTCTTAGTTTAGGTGGATTATAATGAAATAATAATAGTATACTCTAGTGTGCAACCTGAATTCATAAACTGTATCTGATTTGAGCTATCATTCATGTGCATATGTAGCTTCAAACATTGTCCTCCCTTGAGATTATTATATGGATAAAGGCTAGTATATGCACCATCACCGCCTCCTCTCATTCATTAATATTTTTTTTTATGTAACACAATTAATATGTGTTGTTATGTATCACAAACAACATAGAAAAAGGCCAAAGAAAATGCTATAATAAATGAATTCCATCAAAGAAATAATTGTACAATAGAATGGTGTCTTTGCTTGAATTATGTTTGATGTAGGTATTGGTGTAGGTAACATTAAAGACTTAAGTCTTTGGACACTTTCTCAACTACCTCAAGTTGTAGTGTTCAATATGGCTTGCTATTTAATAGCTTGTTCAAGAATCAGGTTGATAGCTTTTTAATTTACCCAACAATTGAGAATTAAGTCCAAGATTTGATAATTGAGTCAATCATGTGGTGGAGGATCAAGTGGTGACTCTATTTAGCAAGTCATTTGAACCACCCTTTGCCTAGATTAGGATGTTAGTGACTATATCAATTCGCTACCAATGCCTAGATCTGCAACTATCCATCACATGTGTATGTATGCTTACCCACTTTTACAACTTAAGGCCTTAGGGAACAATTGTATGCTTCAAATCCCCCAAGGAACAAAGATAGATAGATATAGGGATCAAAACAATAGAAATACAGGATGATCAACACCACATAAACATCCCCTATTGTCCAATATGAAACAAAGAGAAATACATCTCTAGCATCTAGTTTAGTGTAAGGTATTTAATATATGCCTAGATCATGATGTTGGCAAATTAAATATGTGTAAGGTAATTAATATATGGATGTGTTAAACTTTGCAATTTTCTACTTTTAAATCATTTTAGATCCATGAGATAATTATTTCTTATGGCAATGTCTTATCCAATTAGCCAATTAAAAAAATTCAAAATTTTAAAAAAATTTTAAATTAATTTTTTTATTAAAAATCAAATTAATTATATATTTCAGGGAACTTTGTAAATGTTCTACAAAACTGGTGAAGTAACAACAAATTGAGAGTAAATTAACATCATGTCGATTACTATACTACATGCTTTGGTAGTTACTACAAATGGTGATGAAAAATGCTTGGGCCATTATTTTCTAAAACCATAAATTGATTGGCCTTCCATACTTATGTATTATGCTATATGATCATGTTCCATTGAAAACTTTGTTGAATTCATGGGAAATCCTAGTGATAGCATATGTATTATGTTTCATGGTACAGTATGACATTTCACATCGGAGCAATTGTCACAATGGATTGTTGGTTAATGTTCAATCATTATTAATGCATGACATAAATATACAATCTCAAAATTTAAAGATGTTATTTTTTCATTATATGCAATATTGTATTTTATCTTTAAAGATGTTATTTTTACATTATATGTACCATTATCTTTTATCTCTAATTACGTCGATAGGTGTCTCCTATTTGAATTGATGGTTTAATCAATCTTTTCATTAAAAATTACAATTTTATGGTCAACAATTAAAGATGCTGGCATATTCTTCGCCTTATAGTTAAATCAATGAATGAGATTTAATGTTCATAACTTCCTTGCATTTATAAGTGTGTATGTTTCCTTATTTCCTTTTTCACATTTACTTAATATAATTAAGGAATTACTTCCCTAGCCACTTATTATCATGTTTAAGTGATTAGCCAAGATTAATATGTATAGAACTCTCCTTGTCACATTCAAGTATTTAGCACGGATTAATTCTATGAACAATCGTGACCACATTTTTATGGATGTGAAGTGTTTCCACATTTGGCCTGCGTTTGGGAAGAGTCGTGGGAACAAATTTATTTGTGATCATGTGCATAGTGTTAGTTCGATGCATTAGACACTAGAAAAGCTTTGTTAGAACATGTCATTATATATGATTATAAAGACAGGGATAGGGTTAGGGTATAAAATAATCCTTAAATTCATTATATACACGGTTAACCAAGTGCCAATTCTCAGATTCGTTTCCCTTTTGAATAAATGGCTTATATCTTTTCATTTTTTATCTAGGGTTCTTCTTTTGATGCATATTAATACTTTTCAGTTTTGGATCTAAGCGATTTGATCCGATTTTTCCACATGTTTACTTTGAAATGCATTTTTCACTAATCACATCTAGAACATGACTTGTCATCATATGTGTTATGACGTGGATTCTAACGTGTTATTAACACTATCTGGGAATCTGGTTGTTTGGCAATACTTCATTTCCAGAAATGTCGGATACCTGGATTCCCAATATCCAGAACCTGGCTTTTCCTTGATCATATGTTCTTAAATGTTTCAAGACCCGAATACCTACATCATTTGCCATCTCACGTCTATGTCACCTCACAATGTTTAATTACAAAGTGTGAAATCAATACTGAAGAAACAGTGAGCAAATATGTTCATCACCACTTGTTATTGAAGGGAAACTCTGTTACATTTATACTTGTAGAGCTCACCAATAAACCAGGAAAAAAATCCTAGTTACATTTATACTTGTAGAGCTCACCAATAAACCAGGAAAAAAATCCTACTAGAGCGGATCTAGAATCACTTATGATCTAAAAATAAAAAATCTGGTCAAACAAACTCCCGAACAAGTTTTTAACAACATATAAGTTTCAAGATTATTCTAACATCCCCTTTAATGGAGAAATGGATTTTCTACGACACCTAACTTTTTTTTAAAAATTTCAAACTTGTGTTTACCAAGAGATTTGGTAAATATATCAGCTACATTATCATTGTATTACAAAATATCAAACCAATTTCGTTTGATTCAATCTTCTCTCTCCCAAAGTGATGTTGTAGCTCGATGTGTTTTTATCTTGCATGGTATATTGGATTGTGTGACAATTTGATAGCACTTCGATTTTCACAGTGGATGCATGTTGGACAATTTTTCTCCGTGGATGCATGTTGGACCATTTTTCTCCTTTTCGACATCTGCAAGAATTCTTCACAACCAAACATCTTCACAGGTGGCAGCAGCGAACAGCTCCAGCTCCAGATAGCAGTGAATAGCTCCAGCTGAAGAGGGATTGCAGCGACAGCTCCTCTGTTAATAAGAACACGCAGCTCCACACGCAGAGCGATACCAAGCAACAAACAGCGCTATTCACAACGCAAATAGCAACGCTATTAAAATTGTAGTGACAAAAACCGGTGCAACTAAAGCACGCTGTCACTCCAGATAGCAGTCTCGCCAGAATGCAGATCGCAACAATCAACAGCGAATACTGACAACACTCCACTTGGTGTCTGCCCTCCAGATAAAGTCTCCTTTACGCGCCCTCACAGTCGCTCTGATACCAAATTACAAAGTGTGAAATCAATACTGAAGAAACATAAATAGTGAGGAAATATGCTCATCACCCTGTTACATTTAAACTTGTAGAGCTCACCAATAAACCAGGGACAGAATCCTACTAGAGTAGATCTAGAATCACTTAAACCAGGAACAGAATCCAATGGAATACATTTCCTTGTCATAGGTGGGGTATTTCCAGATAGTATCTGAGAGTGTCTCACTATGGTATTCCATTGGATGACCACGTTGAGTGAGAACTACACCCACAACATAGTCAGATGCATCAATCTCAATCTCGAATGGTTGTTGAAGATCGATAAAGGAGAGTATTGGAGCTAAGAACAAGAGATGCTCCATATCATCAAATGCTCATTGTTGTTCCTTCCTCCACACGAACTTGGCCCTACCATCTCCCTTTTTCACCTAGCTAAGGGCCCATGCAATATGGGAGAATCCTAACAGGAACCATCGGTAGAAGTGGGCTAGTCCCTAGAAGCTTTGAAGATCGATCAGTGTGGTTGGGGTTGGCCAGTGACGGATGACTTGGATCTTAGCTGGATCAACATGTACCTCATGCTCATCAACAATGTAGCCCAAGTATTGGACCCTCTTCATGCCAAAAGAGCACTTTTCCAAGTTGGAATATAGCTTGTGCTATTGCAGAGTGCTCAAAACCTGTTGAATATACCGCATGTGCTCCTCCCATGTTCTTCTGAAGATGAGGATGTCATCCAAATATACCACCACAAAGGAGTTGGTGAAGGGTCTCACTACACCATCCTCAACCTCATGAAAGTGGTTGGTTCATTTGTTAAGCCAAAGGGCATGACTAGCCATTCGAAGAGACCTTATTTATATTTGAAGGTTGTCTTCCATACATTAGTTGGTTCGATGGGAACCTGGTGGTATCCAGAATTTAGTTCAATCTTGTTGAAGAAATTTTCCCCCTTGAGTTGGTCAAGAAGGTCATCAATCCTAGGAATGGGGTATTGGTTCCTGACTGTGATTTTTTTTAAGGCTTTGTAATCAATGTAGAGTCGCCAAGTTCCATCCTTCTTCTACACCCGTACAATCGATCTTCTGCAAGGGGAGGAGTTGGGTCTGATGTGCCTCTTTTGAAGAAGCTCTTGGATCTGACCCTTGATTTTGTCATTTTCCATCAGCGAGTGACGATAGACTGGTCCATTAGGTAGAGGTGCGTCGGGGGTCAGATCAATTATATGCTTGACTTGGTAGTGTGTCGGTACCCCTATAGGTGAGGAGAAGATGTCTCTATATTCTTCCAGTATCCCATCCACTTGCTTCTGCTGCAAATAGAGTCTCTGTGTAGAGGCCACATATGTGGCGGTGACCTTCTTCTTACTGTGAGCACGTATCACAAAGAAGATGAAATTATCAGTCCGTGAGATGACCTTACTGCACTTCTTAGCAGATATTAAATAAATAGCAGTAGGTGGTGCTACCTCTGGTATTCTATACAATTGTCTACCCAAAGTAATAATAACAATACGGGGTCTAGACTCATACACAACATGACGCTTCCACAAATATGGTTGTCCTAAAAGAACATAACAAACTTCAAGGGGGTAAATATCACATAATACCTCATCTTTGAAAGTTTTGATGCTGTAGGGAAGACGACATTGTTGGATGACATGGGGATCTCTTCCTTGGCGAAGCCAACTGAGAGTGTAGGGATGTGGGTGTGGTGTCATTGGTAGGTCCAGCCGCTTGACGACCCCTACTGAAATCAAATTCTTTTGACTACCGCTATCGACAATGAAATGAAGAGGAGCCCCCTTTACCCACATCTCCGAGTGAAAGAGGCATTCCCCTTTCTCTAGTTCTTTTGGTTAACTTGGCTGGACTTTGGTGGTAGCGACAGTGGCACTGGGTTCAACATTGA
>CBVK0103031970.1:0-18618 GCA_900067695.1 Picea abies | reverse complement strand
TATTGAAACTATTGAAATATAATACAAAATATACATGGTATATGTAAAATTTCATGATATTATATTAAAAATATAATATGATATTGAAACTATTGAAATATAATACAAAATATACATGGTATATGTAAAATTTCATGATATTATATTAAAAATATAATATGAAATATACATGGAATATGTAAATTTCATGATATTATATTAAAAATATAAAATAGAATATATATTTAAAAAAACTTCTTAAACATAATGTATTAAGATATAAAATATGATATATATCATTAACTATCATATTTATAATAGATGTCAATTACTACGTTAAGATATTCAAATAGTTGAAATATAATATAAAATATGTGTTGTTAATATGTGACACTTCATATTCAATGATATATATCTTGTTTAATATTTTAATGATTCCAACAGAATATATAATATATAGTATAATAAATAAAAAAATGAAAGTTGTATAATTATATTTGATTATTTATATAAATTTGAATATTCAATTTCAATAAAGTAAAATTAGAAAAATTTAAATAATTAACTTATTTTTTATAAAAAAATATTAAATAAAATCAATTATAATCATAATTAACCAATTTTTAAAAAATGAGTTATAAAAATTAAGAATGCTAAGGAGGAAGGTCACTATTAAAACCCAATAAGTCAACATCCAAGAAGTCATCATATCAAATACCAACAAAACATAATAAAGTGATTGGTCAAATCTAAAAGTTTTGATAGTGTGCATGGCAATTATTAAGGACCCACGAGTATATCATATTTAAATCATTGAAATATAAAAGGAAACTTATCTCATTAGATGTAACTATAATGGATGTCAATTACTAAGGACCACACGATTTTCAGATCATTGGAAAAAAATATAATATGACATATGCTGTGAATTTATTTCTCAAAAAGCTTCACGTTTTACAGATTTTTGGATGCTGTGAATTTATTTCTCAGAAGCTTCACATTTTACAGATTTTTAGATGCTGTGAATTTATTTGTACAGTTAGATTTGACATTTTACAGATTTTTTTGGATGCTGTGAATTTATTTGTAAAGTTAGATTTGATCATTTAAACATACGTTTAAATCTGTAAGTGATTTCAAACAAATTTGAGTGACCCAATTCCAATAAAGAAAAATTGGAAAAAGCCAAATAGTTGACATAACTTTTTAGAAAAAAAATATTTACTTGGTCCACAATTTTCAATTTTCCAAAGTAGTACATGGATAATAGGTTAGTGATACAAAACATCATGATCAATATACATCATCAAATGCTCTGACATAAAACAAATTTGAGTCACCCAATTCCAATAAAGAAAGCCAAATACTTGATATAACTTTTTTTTTTCCAAAGTAGTATATGGATAATAGGTTAGTGATACAAAACATCATGACCAATATATATCATCAAATGCTCTGACATAAAACAAATTTGAGTCACCCAATTCCAATAAAGAAAACCAAATACTTGACATAACTTTTTAGAAAAAAATATTCTTTTTGAACCACAATTTTCCAAAGTATTACATGGATAATAGGTCAGTGATACAAAACATCATGACCAATATACATCATCAAATGCTCTGACATAAAGATATAGTTGAAATCTTAAACATTTAGAATTGCCATAAATTCAATCTAAAGGAATCTAATCTTGATGTATATATTACCTATTATATTTGACACAAGAATTGATACCTAGATATCCCTAACTTCAAATTCATATAAACATCATGACCAATATACACCATCAAATGCTCTGACATAAAGAATAGTTGAAATCTTAAAGATATAGAATTGTCATATATCCCTAACTTCAAATTCATATAAACATCATGACCAATATACATCATCAAATGCTCTGACATAAAGAATAGTTGAAATCTTAAAGATACAGAATTGTCATAAATTCAATCCAAAGGAATCTAATCTTGATGTATATATTACTTATTATATTTGACACATGAATTGATACCTAGATATCCCTAACTTCAAATTCATATAAAGTTAAGTGTTGATTTCCACATCCACATTTGATAAACATTTATGGTGAGCCTCGCCTTATAATGTTTCAAGAATTTAACATAGAATTATTTAATTCATCAAATCAATCCCTTAAGACTATTAAACATTTTAGAAGTACAAGGATCAGTCAGAAGCAATTTCCAATGATTAGATCATAATCAAATCAATCCTAGAGACAAATTTCATAATTCAAGTATGTAATATATGTCAATGACCATTCACCAATTAAATTTTCAGTGGAGTACTATAAATCTAATCTCACATTCATCGAAGCACCATTTCTGCAACTCGATGCTTAACATTGCTTAGCATATCACTATCAATACTCCCTCACATAGTATCTTCAATCCAAGTATTAACATTATGTGATAAACTATATTCTTTTCAAGTTTTTTGTTTAGTGTCACGTATGTTTCTATTTATCTGTTGTTCTACACTATATCAACCTCTATTGTTCTATTTTGTTGCTCGTGTAAGGAGGGAAACAACGCCACTAACAAGAAGTTCCCAAATACAACATTTTTATAAGGAGGGCACGAGCGCAACTAACAAGAACTACCCAAGTACAACATTCTTCCTCGGATGACAAGCTAAACCAAGTTTATGCTGAAGAAAATCATAAATGCAAAGGTTGAAGAGCATAATAATGCGGAGGTTTAAGTCATTGCTCCTCCATCAATTACAATCAAAAGTACAAGTTCAAGCAAGAAGATCATTGTTATCAACAGTTGGACAAAAGATGAAAGCAATTGCCAATATTGAATTCAATGGATAGTTAATAAGAGTAACTATGAGAAAATATGGAATTGTGTAATGTCCTCAATTAGCCTCGCTGTGAATATTATGTTTTATGTCCCAAAATTGTCATTTCTTATTATGTGAATGTGTCAAACACTTATATAATGGTGTTGTTAAATTTTTACAAATAGTTTTCTCAAATAGGAATATTGTCAAATATATTGCATGCATTCATTACACAGAAAATGGAACAGATAACCATGGCATCTTATTATGGATGGAAACTCCCAAAATCAATACAATGATATCCAATGGTTGTAATAACAACTGCAGAATACTCCTAAGCACACAAATCTAATGGTTGTCAAGTAGTTGCACTATCTACTACAAAAACAATACAAGAAAACCTGGAATGATGCCAAATTATGATGTCCACTGATCCAAGGCTCTCCAAACCCTATATTGCTCTACTCCAGTAATGTCCTTTTCAGCATTTTCCTAGGTTCCATGATACCTGTGATAAAAAGAGGATATATGTTACAGAGAAAAAGGCGTAAACTTTCTCGAATACAACTTGTTGATTTGCTAAAAGTGAGAATGAATTTTGAAATAGAAACCTTTATTCACCTTCAAATTGCCTTAATTAGAATGTGCTTCTACGAGCGATGAATTTATTTGCCTTAATGAAGAGAGTACAACTGGAGATACGCGTCTTACACTATAAAATATCCCATTAATCCATAAGAAATGCTGCCAAATATCGGTGATTCGAGACCGAGAGTTTGGATGTAATATCGTTTAAGAATCCCGAAAAGCGAAAATGTGAAAAGCCATTTTATATCATTAACCTTTGTTTTGATGTTAAGTTAATCTCACTTAAGTACTTAATACTTTCGGGACTCCATGCTTCGAGGTTTTTTTAGCATGATGAATGATAATTCTCCGATTTCCCGAAATGCGACTGATTGACAATATATTAAGTATGTTTAAACTTTAATTAATCGCAATTAAAAGGGATTTTGTGAATTACACATTGGGATTTTGAACTGTCGTTTGAGTTGAGATTCCTGAAAACGAAAATACGATAAGCTTAAACTACCATTAAACGTTTTTAATTATTCTTATTAACTTGGTTTAACTTCTTTTAAATTTATTTTTCGTGACTTCGGTATCGAGACTTTGGGGTTGTCATTAAATATCAAACTGTGTGAATAGCAGAACCCCGAAACCCGAAACTCTTGAAAAGATTTTAATGTTTTGACCCCTTTTCAAAACCAAGGGCGGCTCCATAATCTACTAAGACATTTAAACCGTTGGATTGATAGGATGACTTTATTTCGACAGTGATTATCCACTTGCATTTTTGTTCTCTTTTTTATTTATTTAAACAAAACGAAACTTTATTTTAGTGTAAGGTTTTTTTTAAGGAAAATATGAAGTTTGTTTCAACACCTCCAATCTCTAATGAAACCCTTACAAACCCGATCTGGTGAACTACTGCAATCCCTAGTTCGCAGAGGTCTTCACAGGACGACTGTGGGACGTTTAGCGGGACAACCCGTGCTCAACTCACGGGGGTGTCTCCTTCCATAGTTACACAAAACCCTTCTAGCACTTGCATATATGATGATCGGCCTCCTCCGGAAAAATGCCACAAATACCTTGTGCAAGTTTATATGCCTCCAAACTCTATCTGGGATGAAACCAAACACCACAATGAACTCAAATGAGGACTCCAGATGAATCCTCCTCTTTGTCTACCTAGGGTGGATATTTCACCACTGAAACTAAATTGAGATGGAAGGGTTTTGCTAAACTCTAACAATACAATGGCTCCAAGAGAACTCCAAAATTAGAGATCAAATCATAATGTGAAAGAGAAGGGTTACCCCTTTATTTATCCTTCCTTTGGACCTTCTAGATATTTCCCCTTTTTTACCAAATCAAACCTTCACTTTATTTTCACTCCAATTCCATTAAAATATAATTATTTATTTTATTTAATATCACTTTTAGGATTTTTCATTATTTTAACCTAGTGACACCAAATAAGCCTCCTTGACTCCCTTTTTCCTTGTTGACTATAGCCTACGGGAGTTGTATAGGCTATTGAGTTATCCTCTGTCACAATCAATTAGAAGGGGACATTATAGTCCTCCCTTTCCAAGATTGATTGTCCTCAAGAAACTCCAGATCATGGCGTTGTAAGATCTGCTCTCCTTCCCAGGTAGCATCTTTGCATCTTCTATGAGAAATCCTCTCCATACAACCAAGTACTCTCGAATGACCCTACTTCTCAACATCCATTCCCTAAGGAACTAGAACCAACTACCCTTCCTCATCTAGTGGAGGAAGATCTGTTGAAGCGATGACTTGTTGTCCCAATGCCTTCTTGAGGCAGGATACATGGAAGGTGTTGTGGATCGTGATACCCTCTAGTAGCTCCAACTCGTATACTACTTCCCCAACTCTCATAATCACTTGGTAGGGTCCATAAAAGCGAGGCTTTAGCTTCTCTACACCACTCTTCTTCAGCGATAACTTTTTGTAAGGTTGCAACCTGAGAAAGACTTGATCTCCAACCTCAAAGCTTCATTCTACCCTGTGCCTATCAACATACATCTTCTGATGATTCTGTGCAGTCTGCAAATTCTCCTTCAGGACTCTCAAGATGTCTTGAATTTCCTACAACCAGTCTTTGGCTTGGGAGCTCTACTCTCTCCAAATGCCAAATCCAAAAAAGATGGAGTGTCATATCCATACAATGCCCTGAATGGAATCATCCTGACGGACATGTGATGAGTGGTGTTGTAGAAATGTTCCCCAAGATGCAACCACTTTATCATTGCTCATTGTTTCCCTGACACATAGTTCCTCAAGTACCCCTCTATCCATTTTTTTACTATTTCGGTATGCCTGTCTGCTTGGGGGTGATAGCTAGTACTAGGTGTTAAATCTGTCCTGGATAACCTAAACAACTCCTGCCAAAATGCACTGAGAAACCTGTCATCCTGGTCATTGACTATGTTCCTCAGAAGACCGTGGAGTCTGAACACCTCCCTCAAGAATAAATTTTCTACCTGAGATGCATTGTACTCTGTAGGAATGGAAAATAAGTGTGCATATTTAGTCAATCTTTCCACTACCACATACTAGATACAGTCCATGCCATGCACCTTTGGAAATCCTGTGATGAAGTCCATGGAAATGTTATTCCACTTCTGCTCCAGAATCGGCAATGGCTGAAGCAGTCCTACAGGTCGTGTGAACTCTGACTTGTTCTGTTGACAAGTCACATTCCCTCAAATTAGGAAGTGCATCCCCCTTCATACCCTTCCATGAGAATCTCTCCCTCACTTTCCTACAGGTCTTCATATACCCTTGGTTCCCTACCAGTGGTGCGTCATGTACTGCTCTCAAAATATTATCCATGAGTGTGGATTTAGGGATAAGATAGATCGTGTCTTTGTAGTAGATGATGTCATCCACTACCATGTACCCGCCATTCTTAATACTTCCCTCCATAAACTCACAAGCGAAGGTATTCTTGGAATATTCCATCAAGAGAATGGACTTCCAGTCTGTTGATATCTCTGTCATGGAGAAAGCTACAAGTCTTCTGAATAAGGCGTCAGCAACTATATTATTTTTCCCCTTTACATGCTCAATGTCAAAATCATATGCCTGCACCTTACTCACCCATTTTTGTTTTCTCTCATTCAGGTCCCGCTGCTCCAAGAAATATCTCAAGTTGTTGTGGCCAATCCTAACCACAAAGTATCCTCCTACCAAGTATTGTCTGAATTTTTCCAATGCATGCATGATGGCCAACATATCCTTATCATAGATCGGATAGAGCTTCATAGGCTCCCTTAGCTTTCTACTCTCGAAAGCTATCGGGTGTTGGTTCTACATCAATACTGCTCTTATTCCCTCACTAGATGTGTCACACTCCTATACAAAAGGTTACGTGAAATATGGAAGTGCTAATACTAGCCAAGTGCTCATCACCCTCTTCATTATGTCAAATGCTACATGTGCATCATTTGACTATCAAAACGCCCCCTTCTTGGTGAGGTTTGTCAATGGCGCGGCCAATTGTGAAAATCCTTTCACAAAGCGCTTGTAATAGTTGCATATCCTGAAGAATCCTCACATATATGTGAGTGTCCTGGGGTTCCNTGNAAGAATCCTCACATATATGTGAGTGTCCTGGGGTTCAGCTAGTCTAAGATGATCTGGATATTCTTCTGATGCGCCTTTACTCCCTCAACACCAATCGCATGCCTTGGATAGAGGATCTCTATCAACCCAAACTCACACTTTGCCTCCTTGGTAAAAAGTAATTGCTCCTCCATAATGGTGAGAATCTCGTCCACGTGCTTTAGATGTTCCTCCCACGTCCTGTTGTAGATCAAAAGATCATCAAAGAACATTAGTAAGAATTTCCTCAACCGTTTGTTGAAGATATGGTTCATGCATGACTTAAAGGTAGTCGGTGCATTAGTCAACCCGAAGGGCATGACTAGAAACTCACAGTGACACCTGAATGTTTTTTTATGGATATCCTCCTCTCTAACTCGAATCTGGTGGTATCCTGATCATAGATCAACCTTTGAAAAGTACACTGCCCCATGTGGTATCCTGATCATAGATCAACCTTTGAAAAGTACACTGCCCCATGCAACCAATGTTGTAACCCTCTTCCCATGTAAAATACCTCTAACCCTAAAGGTGTAATATTTAGGGACTCCTTAAAGTGTGGCAATGGTCACTCCCTTGGGGCTATCCTGCAATGGTTCTTGTTCTGTAGCATGTGATGGCTCACCACTGCCTTGTCTAATACCCTCATCGTCAATGTCATCCTCCTCGTCGGAAACTACCTAAATATAATGGACTTTACCTTTTCCCATACATCGATGACTTGGTTCCCATGGCTCCTTGCAACTATAAAAAAGATTCTTCCTCCTTAGTTCTCTCTAAGTTTCCTCAGCCATCATGTCCTTCCCTGTCCATGGATTATGGGGAAACGTCATCTCCTTACCCCCTTGAGGGGTGAAGGGTTTTGTTGGTACCTTCTTGCTCCTTACCCCCTTGAGGGGTGAAGGGTTTTGTTGGTACCTTCTTGGAGATTATGTCCTTCATGTCTTAGGTTCTCATGATGGCCTCATGCAATGTGGTTGGCCTAAAGGATTTCACCCATCCTCTCAGGGGTTCAACTAGACCCTTCGTGAATAGCATCACCAACCTTTGTTTATAAATATATGTCACCATAACTGTCATCCTTTGAAAATATGTGAGGTATTCTTCTGGTGTACATGTCTGTCTCAACTGTAGCATCTCCCTAAAGTGTATCTCAGGGTCCTTCTTGTTGAACTTTTCCATCAAACTTTGAGTGAAGTCCACATATGAAGTCATGTTGATGTGCCCTAATCTCACCATCCCATGATACCACCATGTGTTCCCTTCTCCTTCCAAGTGAAGGGCGACATACTTAATTTCGTATGCCTTGGTCATTGGGTTAAGTTGGAGGTAAGTGTCCAACTTATGTACCCATGCTCTGGCCATGCAAGAGGCGGACCAATCAAAGGGCGGGATAGTCAACCTTCCCACCTTGCGCGTGAGGTCAAGGTTCTGTTGTCTCTATGCTCCTTTGTTCCACTCCCTAGGTATGTACTCTTGTTTGAGATCACAGAAATCATTATAGGAAACTTTCTCACCGATATATTCATCTATCATCTCATAATCCATGTATGAGGTGTTAATATCAAGCCCCTGATATAGTTGATCATGTGCTCTTGTAGGTTTCCCTATCAAAGAACTTTGGTAATAAGGGCCTAGGGATCTGTAGGCTCTAGCTCTGAGATGGGGTATGGTTATTGCTACTCTTTCTGTGTATCATGTCACTCAAATGGGATCCACATGATCCACCTTGACCTGAACCATTCATATTCCCACATTGGCCCACCAATTTTGTGAGCACTTCAAGGGTCTACTACTATAACCTTGTTGTCTCTGCCTATATTTGGGATGCCTCATTTTGTCCCTTGACTAGATCTTTTAATATTTGGAGCATATTCCCTTCAGGGTTGTCTCCCATGATTCCCTCTGGATTTGAATTTGGTTGGTTTGCTTCTGTTTCTCTTTCTGATGACTCTTGAGAGGACTGTCCTCCACGCCCCTTTCTCCTAGGAATCAATGTAGTCATGGACTGGTAAAACCCCTTGCTCTGATACCATTGTAATGTCCCCAATTAGGCTAGGTGGGAATACTATGTTTTTTGTCCCAAAATTGTTATTTATTCTTATGTGAATGTGCCAAACACTTGTATAATGGTGTTGTTAACTTCTTACAAACAATATGCTCAAATAGGAATATTGTCAAATATATTGCATGCATCCATTACACAGAAAATAGAGTTGATAACCATGGCATCTTATTATGGATGGAAACTCCCAAAATCAATACAATGATATCTAATGGATGTAATAGCAGCTGCACAATACTCCTAAGAACACAAATCTAATGGATGTCAGGCAGTTGTACAATCTACTACAAAAAAAATACAAGAAAACATGGAATGATGCAAATATATTATGTCCATTGATCAAAGGCTCTCTGAGCCCTACACTGCTCCGCTCCAATAATGTTGACTCTGCAAGTGGCCCTCCAATCTCTCTTCAAACCCTCACAAACCCGATCCAGTGAACCGTTGTAATCCTTGATTCGTAGAGGTCCTCGTGGGACGACTGTGGGACATCTAGAGGGGCCTCACGGGACAACCCATGCTCAACCCGCGGGGGTGTCTCCTTCCACAATTACGTGAAACCCTCCTGGCACATGTAGATCTGATGATCATCCTCCTCCGAAAAATGTCGCAAATACCCTGCGCAAGCTTATATGCCTCCAAACTCTCTCCATTATGAAACCAAACACCACAATGAACTCAAATGATAACTTCGGATGAATCCTCCTCTTTGTCTAGCTAGGGTGGATATTGCACCACCGAAACTAAACTAAGATGAAAGGGTTTTGCTAAACCCTAATGATGGCTCCAAGAGCACTCCAAAATGAGAGATCAAATCATAATGCTAAAGATAAGGGTTATCTCTCTATTTATCCTTCCTTCGAACCTTCTATATCTTTCCCCTTTTCGACCAAATCAAACCTTCACTTTATTTTCCCTCCAATTCCATTTAAATATAATGATTTATTTTATTTAATGTCACTTTTAGGATTTGTCATTCTTTTAACCTAGTGACACCAAATAAACCTCATTGACTCCCTTCTTCCTTGTTGACTATAACCTAGAGGAGTCGTATAGGCTATTGAGTCATCCTCTGTCACGACCAATTGGAAGGGTACATTACAAATTGCACCAATGTCATTGTTTTATTCGCTAAATGATCTCACACATACAAAAAGGAAAGGCCCACTTACAGTGTTAACTAAATAAGAGGAGGAAGAAATAGTTGGTTGGTGTAAGGAGATCGTTGAAATAGACCATCTATTGGAGATGATACAACTAAATGCTAACATTGCTCAAATCTATCAGTAAAGCCAAATCCATTCAAAGATAGATTTCATAGGGAAACATTATTGGATTACTGAGAGGGGGGGTGAATCAGTAATAGAGAAATTTGATCATTTTTAACCATATAATCCAAGTGTTATATCAATGAAGCATTATCATCCAATAACTGCAGAGAAAATAAGCAATGAACAAATGAACAATCAAATAGTGTGCAAGGTGTAAAAGGCTAATAATTCATATGGGAGCAATCAACTCCACATTGACCTTTGAGTTAGAAACTCTCTCTCAACACAAACACCTTATTGAAAGACTGCAAGATAAAGTATTCACCCAGTGTAACCAAATTGAGGATCAACACAATCAAATGGAGAACATGCAAGGTCGTATGGATTAGATGGAAATAAATTATTAGCATCCCAACACCCCAGCCATCACCCAAGAAGCTTCTAGAAATCCAACTACATCCACAGTGAATCAAATCCCAGACGTCAACGAGCCAAGAATAGACCCAATTTGGGAGCAACATGGACATCCAGAGGTCAAAAAGGAACTGGGTAGCTGATTCAATGATTTTAAAGTGTCATGTTTTGTTTTACGATATACATAAATGGATTTTTTTATAGGTTATATTCTTTGAAATGAAACATAAATGTCATTGTTAGGAAAGTTGACAACACAGTGGACACAAATTTTGTAACAACGGTCTCAATTTTCAAAACATCTTTATGTCGAAGGTCTATCATGAACTCTTTTTTGTACTATAGTAGATTTATCCACGCCTTTTTAATATAAATTTCCCAAATTCTTGTTAAAAAAAAAAGAATTTAAAAGTAATATAAATCTTTTTTAAAAAATAAAAAGGAAATATCATTTTAACCAGAAGTTAATGGCAATGTATATCCCTTTAAAAATGTCTTTTTAAATCTAAGGGTAATATAAATAATTTTTAAAAGATGAAAAGGAAAGGTCATTTTTAGTGAGAAGTTAATGGCAATGTAAATATCTTTTTTAGTTAAAGACAATGTAAACCCTTTTTAATTTTTTTTATAAAATAGAAAAAAAAAGTTAAGAGCAATATATATATTTTTTAATTTAAAAAAAAATATTTTAATGAGAAATTAAAGGCAATATAAATATTTTTAACAAATAAAAAGTTGATCGTATAAATTTCTTTTTAATATATATATATATATATAATTTTAATAAAAAGTTAAAAACAATATAAACCCTTTTTTTTTCAATATCATTTAAAAAAAAATATCATTTTAATAAAAAGTTAAAAACTATATAAACACTTTTTTTTCAATATGATTTTCTGAAACGTTAATGAAAATGTAAAACATTTTTACAAAAGCGATAAATGTTTTGTAAATGTAAACAGTTTTACAAAAGAGATAAATGTTTTGTAAAAACTACAACAGAGTTAAATGTTTTGTAAACCCTTTTACAAAAATGTGTTCATACAAAGCAGAAAATACTAAATACTCTTAAGCATCGTTCACTTACAATCAAATCACAATTTCATTCGACCCTCTTGGATGTCTCCTCAACCAAACCCTATGTTTGTCACTACATGTGAATTATTGGATAGCCATCTATTTCCTATTTCAAATGTGAGATAATTATCCGTAAAAGGAAAAAACAAAGTAGACAAGATACCTTATTCAAAGAATTTAGACATGTGAGGTTGTCTTCTCTATGCCACTCAAAGTGATTGAATAGCCGTTTGAAAAATGTCCATTCCACATAATTGGAGCATACGGGTCAACATGGTGCCTTTGAAAGTACTTCATCTACCATAATCAAATCAACGTTGTGACTTTACAGTATGGGATTGGGATTGTGCATAGTTTAAAGTTAGATTTTTTTAATTTTTTGGTTCATGATCTATTTTGTTGATTGGTTAAAATAATTAATGAAATTGTATTAATATCACTTGTTGAGATTGTATAATTAAGGTATATTAGTGATTTTTCTGTGTGTTGGATTCGTCTATGCATTCAAAACTGCAATTTAAACAACATAATTTTTTTTTTTTGTCAATAATGTATTGTTAAATTTAGATAATAATTATCTCAAAAAATTAAAAGAATCTAATAACTAGACCATGTCTTTTCTTTGACCACATGATTGTACATGGCAACAAGGATTGATCGGATCATGCTATTAAATTGTCAATATGCTACATTTGTTTCCATGTGCATATTCGTTGTGTTGTACGTGTATGCTATTTAGACTCACATTAGACATTTTCTACTTGAAATCATGGTGGATTCATCAAGGAGCATACTTTCATCATGATCAAGCCTGATGGCATGCAAGGGAGATGGAAACAAACGTATTTTTGGTTCACCATGATCAAGGGAATCTGAGGTGAAGAGCATACTTGGTGGTCAATAAAAGGTTCCTAGTCCCAAAAAATAAATTGATTTTAAAAAAATCTAACTAAGAATTCAGATGTTTCAACTAGCCATCCAAGTGGAAAAATAAAAACATTTATGGTTCTGTTTATCTTATCTAGTAATCTAATTTAGCTAATGCAAAAAAGGATTCAAAGTAGGATCTTCAACTTTACAAAGTGAAATAAAATAAATACTAAACCCTTGTTGGTAGGGGAGGATTATAACCACCTTCTTCCTAGGAGAGAAGTAGATCCACATGGGTCACCAAAACAATAGGTGAGTGGATTTGCGTAGACGATGCAGAACCAAAAGGTGATTACAAGCATGGATCATGCACCTCAACGCAATTGTTCCTTCGATAATCACATGAAGTCTTTAACAACGACATGATCGAAAATTTGGATGGATTTTCAAGCAATGGGGGCCTAAAGTTTCAAGGTGAGTTCTTAGGGAAGCTATTTTGGTGACCAACAAAATCAGAGAGATAAGAAAAGGGGTCCTTGAAGCCTACAATGGGAGAATTTGGATTTAGAACCATATTTTTTTTTTTAAAGTAAATAAGCAGATCATATTATATTAATATTTCAAAATTACACCATGACATAGAGGTGCCAGCTATCCCGCCTGTGAAGGAAACCGAACCCAAACCTTTGTGCTACGGGGCTTCCTTCAAGGGTTGACATCAATGACAACCAACCTTAATCAACAAACATCATGGGCAAGATTCAAGTAAAGGCATCCAAATATCATATTATGAATAATCGAAGGCTTAGATAGAGATAGAACTCTGAATGGGTTCTATGACAATTTGTCTGAGGCATTCAATGAAGATACATATAGCGCACAAAATATATGGAATTGTGATGAGACTAGTTTACAAACTTGAAGTAATTGTGGCATGTGGGTAATTTCCAAGAGAGGGAGCAAGAATGTAACAAAAGTGCTTCCTAAGAGAAAAGAGTAGATAACTATATTGCGGTGTGTAAGTGAAATCAGTGTATCAACCCCTAGGTACTATTGAGGAGAAAAGTTTGAAGAACTATATAAAAAATTTGTAGCCAAGTGCATGCATCGTTACACATTCCAATGCATGGATGACTAAAGAATTGTTTTTGGTTTTTTCATTTTGTTGCTTCTATACATGTCATGTTTCACCTACAAACAAACATTTGTTGATTTTTTAGTCCATGACATAGCTTTACAAATCATGAAGGAAGCAAATAGGATAGGCATAAACTTATTGGCATTGCATGCACGCACTACCCATGGATTGCAATCCCTATATGTGAGTGTGTTTACGCATTTGAAGAATTACTTCAAGTTTGAGAGAGTGCCATGGATGGAAAAGAACCCAAAGATGGAGGTTAAAAGGTTTGAATTAGTGGAACTTTCTAAGGAGAGTTTTTAAAAGGGCTCTTACACCCTTCAATATCAAGGATGGATTTTGGCAAACTTGAATTTGGCCACTAAATTATGATGTTCTTACCAATGATATGGCTTACAACGAAGCTTTTGATATACATGGTAAGGAAGATGTAAATGCTATGGAGAAAATGTTGAGCCTCTCTCAAAACATAATTACCAACTTAATGAGAACCCTCTAGAGATCTCATTTTTTTAGAGGTTGTGTTTGGAGCTAATTTTACCCCATTTCAAAAAGTGGTGCAACCTTAAAATCAACCCCTAAATTGAAAAGCGGTATTTTTTTTTTTTGTAAGTAAAAAAGCAGATCCTATTATATTAATGTTTCAAAATTACACCATGACATGGAGGTGCCAACTATCCCGCCTGTGAAGGAAACCGAGACAACTGGCCAGTCCAAACTAGCATGCAAACTCAAAACATTGTTCTACCACCCTGCCCGAAGGAAACCAGGGTGCATGGCCAGTTTCAACATTAGTCTAATAATGCCTATGCTATCGCTACCATGGCTATGATCTAGAAGAGCTACAACTCTGATAAACATAAAAAAAAGGAGTTTTGAGCAATGTTGAACAAGAGAACCTATTAATCGGTGTCCTCGTGGTCATCCTTCTCCTTGCCGCGTCTAACAGGAATGGCATAAATCTGAGCGCGGGTGGGGCATTGTCGTCTTGGGGTGGTGCTGGAGTAGGCGGCGTACAACATGTCCAGGTGTTGGTTTATGCAGACAGCTCTGAAGATCTGGTCATCCACCATGCCGCGGACATCGAAAATCAGATTCAGGTGCTCCTGGTGAAGAAGTGGTGGCTGGGGTGGCGATTTTTTCTCATCGTCCTCCTCCTGGTGTTCTTGTTGTTCGTGTTTCGGCTTCAATTCATCAGGAACCTTGCAGATGTTCTCCTCGTTGCCTTATGGCAGCTCTTCCTCTACCAGACAGGTGGTGAATTCCTCAATGGGAGTGTCGCTGGGACCGTGTGCTGCTCATGGGTGGGGAGGCAATGCGTCTGCTCCAAAACACGTAGGGGGGTTCCAATTGTCCGGAACCATGAACATGAGACTTTCAGAAAAATTTTGGGGGAGTTCCTCCGAAGGAATCTCCTCAACATATGTTCTAGGGGGCGAATCTGTCTCTTTGGACTCCTTGGGTCTCTTTCGCTTGGCTAAAACTAGAGCTCGCTCAAACTTCTTATGCCTCTTCCGTCATGAGTCGGCGACATACCACCATGCGCCTCTGCGAGGCCTTCCCCTTGCTCATGGCATGGTTAGAACAAGAACGAGAGACATAACGCCCCCTGCGTTGTTGTTCTCGCTCGGCTCTGTAACCTTCCAATGCATCCCAAAGCCACTGAGAAAGCTCATAAGGGAGAAAATGGTGGCTATAGCCATTAAGGCTGCGATCTTAATGCTCTGGCTGGCCGGTCTACTCGCGCGAGTGGGAGGCCTCATCAAAAGGTGGAGGTTGACTGAATTGATGCGCCTCATAACTAACATGGATATGAGGGTGGATGGCCACCATTAATGGCCCCTCCTGTCGCTGCTCCACGTGCCCACCTTGCTCCGCATGGCACCCCATCCGGGGGGGATTTAGAACCATATTGGAGTCATCATTCTAGTTAGATTAATTTTCCACATGGGTCAAAAAAATAATAGCTATTCAATGCTAATGCATGCTATACTAATACCATGGACCATATGTTAAGGTTAGTGAACCATAAACATATATAAAACATAAATAAACAAAAGGAAATAAATGCATAAGAAGCAAGATACAAGAGAAAAAACAAAAAATGACAAAGAATTATTACCAACAAATAAGGCTTGTATTGATAACACCATGGAGGTTAGTGTGAGCACAACTGGGATCTCATTTTCGTCCCAATGGAACCCCTTCTTATTTCTCTCTAAATAAAATGGAATGATGTGAAGAGGTGCAAAAATATCTCAAGAGGCAACAGGTTCAATACATGAAACAATAATGGCTATAAGAGTGTGAATGAGCTTGGGAGAAATGAGGATTCTCTAAACTCATGCAACCAACATAACCTTACATTGATTGTCTTCCCTTGGAATGCATACCCATGGCTTCTTTATATAGGCCTCCTTCAACCCCTCAATTATCTAGTTTCAAGTGTGAAAGGGAGACCACATAGGTATATATCCCCTATGCTTGAATGGTCACGAAGCTACTATTTTTAGAGATAAAGGTTCGACCTATTTGGGTACTCTAAGATGAGATTATGTGGAATGGCTGCAGCGCCATAAATGCATCATTATTCAGATATGCATGGATTTTGACAGTTATAGTTGCGTTGGTGCGTGTAGATTGTGCAGAACTCACTTTTACTAGGCGAACATATTTTCCAAAACCCACTTTCCATTATTTCCTTCTTTGTTGAATGAGATTTGTTAACGTTGTGTGTATGTACTTTGGTGTATTGGACTGATGACTTCTTCGGTGGTCACTTGTATAGCTTGGTGAGATATTTTTAGATGATAACACTCGTGTTCATTTTTTATGTTTCTACAGAGTGGAGAGGATGAGGTTTCAAAATATTGGGAGGGAACTGATCATGGTGGTTGAATCAACTTATAATATCAAATTCATTTCATTTACTTATATGCATGCACATGTTTTATGCAATGTTGTAAAAAGAGTTGGCATTTAATCATTTAACTTAAAATTTCATCATCAATGTGTTTATATATACATGGAGTTTTGTTTGCATGGTGCAAAATCGATTGAATCTTAGTGCGGTAAATTTTTTATGGATATATGTTTTTTTTCCTCTCATAGTGTGAAATTGATTAAATGTGGGGTATTGTGTTTATATATACATGATTTTTTCTCTCATGTTTGTATGTTGTAAAATAATCTCATACTAATCATTCTCATCAATATCTAAATATTATAAAATTAACTTAATTAATTAATAATAATAAACGAATCAATAACAATTAATTAATTAATCATTAAAATAATAATAATAATAATAATAATAAGAAATATTAATTAATTAAATAAACTATAATATTTAAATTAATAAAAAAGCAATTAAATCATTAGTAATAATAACAACACAACTATGATGTTAAAACACCACAACAAGACAATACTAAACTGGAAAATGAAAATAAATGAGTTAAAGTTGATTCTAAAACAACACATGATACTTAATGACTTAAAACTTTTGAATATTGATGCACATATGACACCATAACGAATTATATATGATTCATATAGGAAAAATTGATGCACATATTAAGGTAAGAACACTTTGTTTTGATGAGAAAAGCACACATAAGATGTAACAACAATGCAACTATGACATATTTCAAAACAAAAGATGAGATTGGAGAAGATGCTAATTTCATGTTGTTATAAACCTAATTTGCACTTAGCCTGCATACCTGGCCTCTGGCCCCACTAGTTGCCAATTTATTGAACCAAGCTCTTCTAAAAAGCCTTCTTTTTTAGACATACGTGCCCTAGCCTTTTACAACCCATGTATGCACACATCCATATGCTTGAAGTCCTTCTACAACACGTGTATATTGACAAAAGCATGAAAAATGGAAAGTTGTAGACGAGAAACAGAGTTTCAGGAAATTGCTAAAACTGTTTGACTGCCTATGGCGAGTCATTCAACCGAAAGAAGGGGTAGGGGTCCCATTTAAAGGAGAGGAAGAAGAGTATAGAAACTCTACCCAAATTCATCCTCCCTTTGCTCCAATTTCCTGCAATTGTATTGTGAGGTTGAGCAGTTGGTGCATTGTGAAGAGGAGCCCAGAACCAAGTTCAAGGAGAAATGTCGGCCACATATTGTAAAGTTTACTCTTGTGAAGATTAATAAAAAAAGGAATACTTTTTTCGTCCCACCATATCATGTCATGTGTTCAAATTGTGTATTTATTTTATGATATTGTCACATATAACCCAGCAATTAGTATATGAAATGCATATTTGCATCTCTCTATTTGTCCATGTGTGAATGCAAGTTAGTTTTGGGAGGAGGCTTGGAGTCAAGGAGCGAGTGAAAGCGAAGTGATCGACATCAAACGAAGGATTCAAGGTAGAGTTACCTAATCTTGTTCACACCTTTGTATTGCATGAATGTGGGGTTTTGTGTTGGGAGAATAGGAAAAAGTATAGTCCTTTAAATGGTCATTTTCTGCATGCATGATTAGAGCCCTTTAATGCTAATTCCATAAGTGGGATTTCCCACTCACAACAAAATTGGCAACTCCACTGGGGAAAAGTATTTTCCTTTTGTTGGCAGCACAATGAGTCGCCCTTGGACAAAGAAAATCTTTCTGTTTGTTCGTCAAATATCTGGGATATAGTATGACCTTAGGAAGTTGTTCTCATAGAACTGTGTCCTCCTCCATTTGGTTATTCTTCCAAACATATGGAGAGTTGGCATTGCCTCCTGCATCGTCAACTTATGTCAATATCATGCTGCCTGAGTCTCATCATTTGTC